>QLTV01000619.1:418983-448493 GCA_003457575.1 Thermophis baileyi | reverse complement strand
CCTGTAGCTTTAACTTTGCCTCCTCAGTCCAAGTCTTCACTGATTTAATTGTTGGTTTTGTGGTTTTAAGTCTTTGCCTGTAAGCAGGTACAAGGTGAATCATGCAATGATCAGAGTGACTAGAACTCACAGTCTCCTGGGGATTGGCCCAAAGTCATCCAGCTGGCTTTCATGCCTAAGGCGGGACTAGAACTCACAGTCTCCTGGTGACTGGCCCAAAGTCATCCAGCTGGCTTTCATGCCTAAGGCGGGACTAGAACTCACAGTCTCCTGGGGATTGGCCCAAAGTCATGTAGCCGGCTTTCATGCCTAAGGCGGGACTAGAACTCACAGTCTCCTGGGGATTGGCCCAAAGTCACCCCGCCGACTTTCGTGTCTAAGGCGGGACTAGAACTCACAGTCTCCTGGGGATTGGCCCAAAGTCATCCAGCCAGCTTTCATGCCTAAGGCGGGACTAGAACTCACAGTCCATCTGTTTAACCACCACACCAAACTGGCAGTTGAGAATGAAGCCATCAAACATTATTTCTAGACCCTGCTAGACCAAACCGGCTCTTATGAGGACAAAAACTCTGCTATAAAAGGAAGGGCATACATATATGCCCATGGTCTTGTGATTAAATAAGTGAAGGAAACTCTCAAACACCTGGAATATTTTCCCCAAAATTAACTTCTTGCAAATAAATGTTAAAAGTAAGTAATATATTTTATCAAAATGAATTAGAACTTGTAGGGAAAAAATGGATTTTTTTTCCCCCCTGCAAGCCATCACTTCAGAAATCCCTTTGCTGTGTTACATAACAGTCAGGTAACCTGAAATTGACTTTGTTACTATCATGGATGACTAAGCTTATCCATCACTCCATGTATTTCATAATAGGTGACATCAGTGATATTAAACTAAATGCACATACAGCTAGTCCTTGACTTGTGACCACAATCAAGCCCCAAATATATGTTGCTAAGTGAGACATTTGTTAAGTGAGTTTTGCTCCATTTTACAACCTTTCTTGCCACATTTGTAGCAAGAAACAGATGATTGCTAAGGAATATAAATCCTTCCTTTCCCCCACCATTTGGGCAGAACTGAAGAAGCTTCTAGGATGAGAAGTGAAATGTCTTCAAGGAAAAAACCAAGAAAGTCCAGTTGCCTTTTGAAAAAAAAAAAAAGCACCTTTGGGGCAACCATGATCTGAATTATTGTGAATCTCCATAGACACTCTTCCCCCCATACAAAGTTACTTAGCAGTGATATAAAAACCCTGCTGACACATTTGGCATAAACACTGGTATCAGCAGTCTGTTTAGCTGCTCGTGGATCATGGAAATGTTGATCACAAGCTGAATCCATTTGGGGATTTGATTGCAGTCAATATCAATCAGCAGGGTGGCAGGGCAGCAGAAGTGACAAATGCAATTTTAGTCAGAGGCAATAAAAATATAAACCCTAAATAAGAGAGGAGTAATAATTCCATTTTATTGGGCATTGCATGGTCTCAACCACAAATATTGTGCTTCATTTTGAGAATTGCTCTTTAGAAAAGATTCAAGGAAGGTGGAAATAGCCATAAGAATAACAATGAAGTGTTTTGAAAACTCTGTAAAGAGAAAGAATCTTAGGCTTTAGAAGGTTGTTATAGGCCTCCTAATTTTATTTATTTATTTATTTTTAAATGTATTAAATTTCTGTGCCACCCATCTCCCCTACAAAGTAACTATGGGTGTCAAGGATCTGAAGGTGTATCACATAGAAGAAGGAGGAGGAGGAGGCAGAGGAGGAGGAGGAGAAGGCGAAGGAGGAGAAGGAGAAGGAGGAGAAGGAGGAGAAGGTTAAGGAGAAGGAGATGGAGTAGATACTCTCTGAGCTTGGTGGTTTTCTTGCAGACATTTCATTACCCAACTAAGTAACATCATTAGTACTAGAAGGGAGTGGCTTTTGTGGAGTGGGAGGAGGAGGAGGAAGAGGAAGAGGAGGAGGAAGAGGAGGAAGAGGAGGAGGAGATCAAAATCTATCCCTAACAGGAAAAAAAGTTCCACTAAAAACTTCCTGAAGGGAAAAGTAATTTGACAAAGGAAGGAACCGATTGCTAAGAGAAAGTGTGGGCTTCTTTTCTTGAACATCTTGAATTCTTGAACCACGGAATTCAAAATATGAGCCAGCAGTGTTCAAAATATGAGTGTTAAAATATGAGTGTTCAAAATTCAAAATATGAGCCAGTACAATCCTTGGTTGCATTAACAGAGGGATAGACGCAAGATTATGTGAAATGTTATACCAGTTTATAATGCCTTGATAAGACCATACCTGGAATATTGCATCCAGTTTTGATCACCACATTATAAAAAAGATGTTTAGACTCTGGAAAAAATGCAGAAAAGAGCAGCAAAGATGATTAGGGGTCTGGAGGCTAAAACATATGAAGAATGTTTGCTAGACTAGAATTGATTTATTTCTATAGTGAAAAAAGGGACCGGGGTGACAAGATAGCAGTTTCAAATATCTCAGGGGCTGCCACAGAGAAGAGGGGGCAAGATATTATCCAAAGCACCTGAAGGCAGAACAAGAAATGATGGATGGAAACTAATCAAGGAGAGAAGCAACCTAGAACTAAGGAGAAATTTTCAGACGATGAGAACAATCAGCCAGTGGAACAGTTTGCCTTCAGAAGTTGTGGCTGCTCCATCACTGAAGGCTTTTAAGAAGAGATTGGACAGCCATTTGTCTGGAATGGCATAAGGCAGTGGTTCTCAACCTGTGGGTTGCGACCCCTTTGGGGGTTGAACAACCCTTTCACAGGGGTCTCCTAAGACCATTGGAAAACACATATTTCCATTGGTCTTAGGAACTGAGACACCGCTCCTCTATCCGCAGAAAAGACCCCACTGCAGTTGCGCCTTTCCCAAATAAACCCGGATCCTCCCTCCGTCGCTCGCCAGGCTGCCACGATGTCAGCAATTGGAGCGGCTCAGCCACGAGCTTAATATGGGCCGGGCGGCAGGTGGGCGAGGCCGATCCGCCTCCCCCTCCCCCCGCGCTGGTTCTGGAAGCGGGAGCTTTCGCCCTGCTCACGGTTACGTTGCGCCGCGCCGGGCCTCCAGTGCTCCAGGATAGAGGAAGCGGCATCTACCCGAGCAGGAAGAAAGCAGTGCGACGGGATGTTGGCCCGAGAGTCCGAGGGAGCTCCCGATGGGGGCTGAAAGGCTGCACCGCCTGGCCTCTCCAGGGCTTCTCCCCTGGCTCTTTGTTAAGCTCCATCTCTTGCCCGGCAGCTCCTGGCAGGGCGACTCGGGCGACCTCTGAGAGAGCTCCCCGCGCAGTCGACTCCGCGCGCAACGCTGCTAAAAGTTTGCTGCTCGCGGGCGGGTGGTGAAGGCGGGGTGATGCAACCGTGAGGCGGAGTAGAAACTTTCCTTGGATTCTTGTTGCTGCAGCTGGGCAGCTCCGTCCTGGGGAGCCTGCCTGACGCAGCATGGTATCGCCGACCCGTCTTTTTTAAACTTCGAGAGGATTGGATTTGTCGCAACACGCACACGCGGGGAGGGGGCGGAGCGGGTGTCGCAACAGCGGGGCGGGGGTCACGGCATTAGGAAGTTGAGAACCACTGGCATAAGGTATCCTGCATGGGTAGAGGGTTGGACTAGAAGATCTCCAAGGTCCCTTCCAACTCTGTTATTCTGTCAAGGAAGGAGTTATTGTTGAGGGCTTCCCAATGTCATAATTCTACTATTCTCTAAATATTACCGTAAGATTCCTAGTTTTCCATTACCTAGGAGGGTTTTTTGTTTTGTTTGTTAAAGGAACAACAGGTTTTAAAAAAAGCATTTTTATGGATGCCAGTCCATGCAAAAGGCCCATTAATCAAGATGCCTCTCCCAAAAAACACCGTCCTCAAAACTGATGAAAAATAGAGTGATGCAAAATTGATGAAAACTCAAAAATGAATTGCAGACGTGTTGTAAAATTTCATTTATTTCGATTTTGGTGCCATCCAACCCCAAACCTACTCTGGGCAGCTCTCAATATGACAAAAAGAAATGAAAAATGCAATACACAATTCATGATAATAAGATGGGCAATCCACCCAAATTTAAAAAAAATGCAGAAAACACGAACAACCAGGGGCTTTATTCACCCTAGGCCATAGCCTGGGAGAACAGCCAATATTTAAGCTATTGGCATTTAAGATAGATGGCTAATCTCATCTTTACTCATATAGCCAGTCATAAAGTTTGCAGTGTTTGGAGTTTGTTGGAATAGGAATGATTAGTACTTGCTAAGAGCAGAGAAGAACAACAAAGATAATCTGGGTCTAGAGCAAGTCAAACTTGATTTCATTGAGGGCTGCATCAGGGTTGTGTTTGACCTCAGGGGGCCACGGTGGGTGTGGCCAGGGTGGGCTTGGCCAGCTCGGTGTCACTCATGTCGGGGGTGCCTGTGGTGGCCCAAGCACCCTGCCAGCGAAAACAGGCTCACCAGCTCCGTTTTTGGCTGCGACGGCATCCTGCAATCCTCTCCCAGCAAAAATGGAGCTTGGGAAGGCCACCTGCGGGCCTCGTGAGCTCCATTTTCGGTTGCGATGGCCTCCTGCAACCTTCTGCCAGCAAAAATGGAGCTTGGGAGGGCCACCTATGGCCTGGTTCTTTGCTATTTCCAGGGTGGCCCCACGGGCCAGATCTAAGCACCCCATAGGCCGGATCCTGGGTCTTGAGTTTGACACCCCTGGTCTAGATGCTAAACCATACAATTGGGGGAACTAGGTATGACTAGTCAAATGAAGAGAAGGACTAGGGGTGATATGATAGCAGTCTTCCAGTACTTGAAGGGCTGTCACAGAGAAGAAGGAGTCAACATATTGTCCAAAGCACCTGAGGGCAGGACAAGAAGCAATGGATGGAAATTAATCAAGGAGAGAAGCAACCTAGAATTAAGGAGAAATTTCCTGACTGTGAGGACAATCAAACAGTGGAATAGCTTGCCTCCAGAAGTTGTGGGTGCTCCATCACTGGAGGTTTTCAAGAAGAGATTGGACAGCCATTTGTCCAGAATGGTATAGGGCAGTGATGGTTAACTTTTTCGGCACCGAGTGCCGAAACTGGAGTGCGTGCGTGCGCACACCGGAGTGCCGGAACCTGGAAGAGAGCAGCTAGCCGGTGTGCATGCGTGCAGCGGCCAGCTGTGCTTCCGGGTTCCATCACACGCATGCGCGCTGGACAGCTGGTCTTTGCACAAAGACCATGCGTGCGCCGGAACCCGAAAGAGCAGCTGGTGATGGCACGTGTGCCCACAGAGAGGGCTCTGCGTGCCACCTCTGGCACGCGTGCCATAAGTTTGCCATCATGGGTATAGGGCCTCCTGTTTGAGCAGGGGTTGGACTAGAAGATCTCCAATCCTATTATTTTATGTCCTAGGTTCTAAAAGGTCGAGGCTGTAATTCTATTCTACACTTCACTGCGGCGAAAAATGTTGGAAGTTTAATGCATTCTTTTCCTCCTGTACCTACACCTTTCTTCCCCCTTTCTTTCCCTTCCTTATTTTTCCTATCATCTCTATTTTCATCTGTATTCTACATTATGGTAATTTTAATAAAATTCTTGGGGGGGGGGAAGTGTGCATGTTTAGCACATTTAAACAAAGGTTTTCTGATTTTGAGAAGTCATTAAACGATTTGGGAGGCAGGTTGGTTGGATGGAGTTCAGATCTGAATTTCATATTCAAGGTGTGATGCCGGCTTAAAGGAGGGTTAATTCTTTTATGTCATAAACTGATGCTTGATGGCGTAATGTGATACTCTTTCTTCTCTTCATTTTTGACTCTCTAGAGACGTTTCTATCAATGTATAAAAAACTTCAGTACTGTTGCCCTTCGGCTAATGAACTGGTTCCCAAGTGGCACTTGTGACAATTTGAGATTCAGGCCTCTGGCCTACTTAAACTGTGAAAAAGCTCTTGGGTTTCAGCACATGTTCATTGCAGAAAAGATTGTTGGGAAGAGAGGGAGAAAACATCTGGGGCTCCCACTTGGATTGTCTCCTTTCCTTCTCTTCCTCCTCCTTCCATTGTCTCTCTCCTTCTCTTTCCTTCTCCTTCTCCTTTTCTTCACTGTCTTCCTCCTCTTCCTCCTCATTATCTCTCAATTCATCTTTTCCTTCTAATTCTTACTCCTCCTCCACCTCTCCCTCCTCCTCCTCCTCCTCCTCCTCCTCCTCCTCCTCCTCCTCCTCCTCCCTTTCATTTCTTTCTTTGGCACAGAGAAGGCGATGCTCTACCTTGGATCTCTTGGGTCTAAGTGGCAAACAAAAACATATCTGGTGGCCATGGCATAAATAAATCAAAGTCCTTTACACTTTTAAACTGGAATGGGATGACTTCCCACAGCCAACTTGCTGTGGCCAACTCGCCACAGCCACCTCGCCATGGCCAACTCGTGATGGCCAACTCACCATGGCCGTCTTTCCGCGGGACAACTCGCTGAGGGACAATTTAACAATTCTACTTAATTATTTAAAATAAAGAAAAAATTATTTTAATTTTTGCCATTCACATTTCATTCTGTCCCTCCTTTTGCATCCTTTCTTTAATGATTACATTCTGTTATTTCTTCGATATTAGTGTAACTAGTGTCCTAGTATCTAGTCTTTAATAAAATTACGTAAAAAGAAAATACCATCGTTCGCCATTCTAGTGTTAGTATTTACCTCCCAAACACTGGAGCAGAGAGAAAGGCAGGATGGCAAAGGCGGAGGATGACACCTCCACCCCTCCAAATTATGGCTGTTCTAATCAAAGAGTGCCATTCAAAAATCCAATGAATAAATAAAATATATATTGTGGGAGGTGGTGCACAATATTGTACTATTTTAAAGTTTGCAGAAGCTTGGGTGCCTGAAATATGCAATGCGCTGGGGCCCCGCCACAAGACGGAGAAAAGTTCTATTTTAAACTTGTTAAATATGATTATCACACTATTTTCCATATCTTAATTGGGTAGAGGAGGAATGCTTTCACTTCCCTTCTTCCCCACTCCTGAAAAAAAAATTATTTGATTCCCTGTAAAATTTGTTCTTGCACCTCTTTCATTAAAGAACGTTGAAGGTTCTGCTGCTTTATGGCGATGCCTTATCTGTCCACCCCAGATAGAGACATTTGAATGAGATACACTTTGTTCCATTTCAGTGGATTTGTGACATGGCTGGCCCAAGAGATCTTGTATAAAATCTTAATGTAGAGCCACCAAGGAGAAGGATTCTGCATAGGAGTTGAATTATAATGCTGGGATTTTCAAGCAAGCTGAACTGAAGGCGAAAACCCAGCTCCAAGCTAGCAATGGATTGATTGATTGATAAACTGGAGTTGAAAACATTTATAGGGCATGTTCTTTTTACACTTTTTTTTATTAGATTAGATTTTGATCCTGTCTTTATTACTTTATGAGTAACTCAAGGAGGCAAACATACATAATACTCCTTCTTCCTCCTATTTCCTCCATAACAACAGCCCTGTGAGGTGTATTGGGCTGAGAGAGTGACTGGCCCAAAGTCACCCATCGGCTTTCGTGCCTAAGGTGAGACTAGAACTCACAGTTTCCTAGTGATTGGCCCCAAATCATCAGTTGGCTTTCATGCCTAAGGCAGAACTAGAACTCACAGTCTCCTGGTGATTGGCTGAAGTCACCTAGCCTGTTTTCAATGCCTAAAGTGGGACTAGAACTCACAGTCACCTGGCTTCTAGCCTGGTATCTTAACCACTAGACCAAACTGGCTCTTTCAAGCTGATTTTAAATGATTTAAAATGAACCGTAACAGCCATCAATTCAAGGGCAATTAATTAAAACTGGTTAAAGAAACCCAATGGAATAAAACATGTGCTGGAAAGTGGTTCTTATCTTATTAAAACCATTGTTGTCATCAGTAACAAGAGTGGGTGCTGAATGGAGAAGAAAATTCTGGCAGCCTTTCTGAGTTCAACAAAACAGATTTGCCAACTTGGAACAAGAACTTCATTGAGTTTTGGAGTGCAGGATTCACCTGGAAAAGGGCAGCAAATTCCCTGAAACTTTTAGAAGAAGGATGCACACTTGTGTCTTTGTGCATTGAGTTGACTTGCAAGTCTACGTTCTGTGGGGTCCTTGGTGGTCTCTGAGCTTGGTTGTTTTCTTGCAGACCTTTCATTACCCAACTAGGCAACATCATCAGTGCAGCTAGCTACTTCTAGCGATTAGCATTGATGATGTTACCCATTCGGTAATGAAAGATCTGCAAGAAAACAACCAAGATCAGAGAACACCAAGGATCCCACAGTTCAACCCTGAGAAATAAATATACTCTTCTATTAGTTTTGGTTCTGTTTTCATACTCGTATCATAGCAAAAGCACTTAGACTTAGATTCTGCTTTGTAGTGCTTTACAGCCCTCTCTAAGTGGTTTACAGAGTCAGCATATTGCCCCCAACAATCTGGGTCCTCATTTTACTGACCTCAGAAGGATGGAAGGCTGAGTCAACCTTGAGCCAGTCAGGATCAAACTCCTGGCAGTCGGCAGAATTAGCCTGCCATACTGCATTCTAACCACTGTGCCACCAGGGCTCTTTCAGAATGATTTAAAATGAACCATGACAGCCATCAATTAAAGGACAATTAATCACAACTAGTTAAAGAAACCCAAATGGAATAAAATATGCTACCCATTTCCACTTTTTTCCAGTGTAAAAAAAAAACAGCATCCCCTTTCTATTGTCTTCTCCTGGGGTTGCATGGAAGTGAGAGAAGCCAAGAAGGCTGCTGATAGCTGGAGAGACTGGACAAAGAAAATGCATGGCCTTCATGGTCATATCTGGACCAACCTACAACTATAGAAGAGAATATTTGTAGCTCAGGGTTGAACTGTGAGGTCCTTGGTTTTCTCTGAGCTTGGTTGTTTTCTTGCAGATGTTTCATTATCTGAATAGGTAACATTATCTGTCCTAGAAGGAGCCGAGGTGGCACAGTGGTTAGAGTGCAGCACTGCAGGCTACTTCAGTTGACTGCTAGCTGCAGTTCAGCGGTTCAAATCTCACCGGCTCAAGGTTGACTCAGCCTTCCATCCTTCCGAGGTAGGTAAAATGAGGACCCAGATTGTTGGGGGCAATATGCTAACTCTGTAAACCGCTTAGAGAGGGCTGTAAAGTACTATGAAGTGGTATATAAGTCTAAAGTGCTATTGCTAAAGTGCTAGAAGGGAGTGGGATTTGCCCCACTTCCTTCTAACACCGATGATGTTACCTAGTTTGGTAATGAAACATCTACAAGAAAATAAACAACCTCAGAGAGCACCAAGGCCCCCATCTATAACCATGTAAGATGAAAGTGCAAGGCTACTCAAATTCCACCCATGAGAATGTCCCTGAACTTCTCTTCTCCTTTGAAAGGACACAGAAAAAATGTTCTTCATCAACCAGATTGGAAACCAGATCCCCCCCCTTCTATTAAAGCAATTGTAAGGCAGAACAAGAAGCAATGGGTGGAAACTAATCTAGGAGAGAACCTACCTAAGGAGAAATGTCCTGACAACAACAACCATTAATCAATGGAATGACTTGCTTCCAGAAGTTGTGGGTGCTCCACACCTAGAGTCCCAAAGCTGCTTTTTCAAGAGGCAACTGGACTTTCGGTTTTTTTCTTTGAAGACATTTCGCTTTTCACCCAAGAAACTTTTTCAGCTCTTGGATGAGAAGCGAAACATCTTCAAAGAAAAACCAGAAAGTCCAGTTGCCTCTTGAAAAAGCACCTTCGGGACAACCATGACCTGGGTGACTGAGATTCTTTTATTATTTATTATTTATTTGTTTGTTTTGTCAAGCATGTGTTAGATAACAGCTATAGGTATAAACATGGTTCTTAATACATGAAATGGATATAAATAAAGGGGGACAATAGGACAGAGACGGTAGGCACGTTGGTGCGCTTATGCACGCCCCTTACAGACCTCTTAGGAATGGGGTATATAATGAATAGACACCCAACCTTGGAGGTTTTTAAAAAGACATTGGACAACCATTTTGTCTGAAATGGTATAGGGTTTCTGTCAAGGTTCCGAGTAATATGTCCCCAGAATAAAAATCCAAGGCATCCATTTTTCTTTAATGTCTATTAAGAATATATCAAATTAGCAAGGTCTTGGTGTAATTCCGACTCTGGCCAGATTCTGGAATTACACCCAGTAAAAAGCAGAAGTTTGAAACTCCCCCCCCTTCCCCATAGTCACATTCTCCAATCCATTCTCAGTCCATCAGTCTGATGACTCCAAACTCCACCTTCCTCCAGCTGCAAGCACCTTCTCTGTTCCCCCGGGAAGGAATGCCAACCAGACATAACATTCCCCCCCCCCCTTATCTCTACAACCCCCCTTTCAACAGCCTGGAATACCATTTAACTCCTTTACAGAAACCTAAAGAAAGCTAAGAAAAGAATAGACAAAGGCTACAATAAAATATGGCTACACAAATGTCATCTTCAGGGTCGACAGTTTCCTGCTTGAGCAAGGGGTTGGTCTAGAACACAGGTCACCAACCGGTGGTCCGCGGACTACTGGTGGTCCGTGAGAAAATTTTGGTGGTCCGCAGAAAAATTATTTGCATTTTTTATATTGCACTAAATCAGGGGTCCTCAAACTACGGCCCCTGGGACAGATACGTGCAATGAACGCTTGTGTTGCTGCAGAGGGTCTCCCCCTTCGGGGTCTTTTTGTGTAGGTCAGAGGGGGACAGAAATTCTGACTTGGGGTCTGCTTCAGCCTCCTGATGCAGGCCTTTAGGCGAAGGCTGGAGGGAAGCGCCGCTGGTGGCAAAGAACCGGAGGGCCTTGTTCCAGTGGGACTGCATCATGGCCTGGAACTGGCTGACCATCTCAGCCCGCTGAGCCTCCAGGCGCCGGTACCTGGCCTTGCACTCCCGCAGGTCTTCTCTCTGCTTGGAAAGCTTATGCTGGTAGTCCTCAGTGAGGTGCTTCTGCTGAGCCTCCTTCTCGGTCAGATCCAATTTGAACTGAGCCAGCTGTTTTGCCAACTCTTTCTCGTGGTGGCTGCTTAGCTCCAACAACTGCTTCCTGTAGGGGGGTCTAAGGAGCCCAGGCGGGGAGGCAAGGAGTAGCTGGGAGGGGAGGGGCGAGTAGAGGCTGGCGAGGGTTAGGCTGACGTGAGTGACATCGAGTTGGCCATGCCCACCCAGTCACATGACCACCTACCCAGGCCCACCCAGCCGGTCATTAGGCAGATCATATTAGTGGTCCACGGGATTTAAAATTATGAATTTAGTGGTCCCTGAGGTCCAAAAGGTTGGGGACCCCTGGTCTAGAAGACCTCCAAGGTCTCTTCCAACTCAGTTATTTTAGTATTCCATCTACAAGTATAGAGTTTTTGGAGGGCAGGATTTCTCATTGGTCTGGACTCCTGTAAGTAGAGAACTTACCAATGAGCCTTCCACCTTTTCACTCCTCTTGTGCACTGTGATTTGATAATGTTCCACCTTTTACATCTGTTCTCTTAATAATAGGACTGATGAAAAGAGTTGAAGGGGGAAAAGATATTATTTTCTTTACTTAATGAGCCAGGATTATTCTAGCCATCAAACCTCATTAGTCTTTAGTATTTTCAATCTTTGGAGGAGGTCATTTCATTATTTGGCAAATGATACAGTTGAGAATAGTATCTATATATTCATTTTGAGTGTGGGTAGGATTGCTCTAAAACCTGTCCTGTCAATTAGCCAACTTGCTTTTACAGCTTCTATTGGCTTTGAGGATCTCTTCTTGGTTTTGTTCATAGGCTGGTATTTTTATCTCTCTGTTCTAAAGCTGAAAATAGAAATCTTCCGGACTGCAATCCATGGAGATAAAAGGTACAATGCAAAGCAATCTTTGCCAACTGGCTGCCTCACAACTCTCAATAGCCACAGTTGCTGAAGCCTAGAGTCAAGAAACAGCATTGTCTTTTGAAACATCTGGAGACACTTGTGATGAGGAAAGCTGATACAGATACAGATTAACAGAGTTGGAAGGGACCTTGTAGGTCATCTAGTCCAACCCCCAGGCCAGCAGACCCTACACCTGTGATGGCGAACCTATGGCATGCGTGCCACAGGTGGCACACAGAGCCATCTCTGCGGGCATGCGAGCCGTCGCCCCAGCTCAGCTCCACCGCGCATGTGTGCGCGCCTCCCGCCGGCCAGCTGGTTTTCGGATCTCTGCTGCGCATGCGTGGGGGGTGGGGTGCATGCGGGAGATGCATGCGCGTGCGTGGGAGGTGGGGTGCACGCATGTGCAGGTGGGCGCGGGGTCGCAGGGGTCACGTGTGCATGCGTGGGGCGGGGTGCACGTGTGGGGTGTCACACGTGCATTGCATTATGGGTGTGCGCGCACGCGCCCTTTCGCCACTCGGTGCCGAAAAGGTTAGCCATCCCTGCCCTACACCATTTCTGACAGATGGCAGTCCAGTCTCTTCTTGAAAGCTTCCAGTGATGAAGCTCCCACAACTTCTGAAGGCAAGCTATTCCATTGGTTGATTGTTTGTGTACCGGAGGAAAACTAACTACAGGTAGTCCTTGACTTATGAGCCCAAAATTTATGTTGTTAAGCGAGACATTTTTTACGTGAGTTTTGCCCCATTTTATGACCTTTCTTGCCACAGTTGTTAAGTGAATCACTAAAGTTGTTAAGTTAGTAACCCAGCTGTTAAGTGAATCTGGCTTCCCCATTGGCCTTGTTCATCAGAAGGTTGCAAAAAGTGATCACATGACCTTGAGACACAGCAACCGTCATAAATATGAACTGGATGCCAAGCTTCTGAATTTTGATCCCACAACCATGGGGATGCTGCAAAGGTTGTAACTGTGAAAAATGGTCCTAAGTCACTTTGTTCAGTGCTGTTGTAACTTTGAACAGTCACTAAATGATCTGTTGTAAGTCGAGGACTACCTGTATTGCACAGGGTAAGAAGCATTGTTTTCTGTTTCTCACTCTCACTCTCTTTTTCTTTCTATCTACTCTCTTGCTATGTAAACCTTCCCTACCTCCCATGTACAAGTGTGCATCTGGTAGAGAGAAGTTCCCTGGGCTCCAGCCCGAGTCCAAAAGCTCAGAAGACTAAACCTCTGATCCCAGCGACCAACCCAGATTGGATCCTGCAACATTATCCTGGGACATGTATATTTGCTGTCAACGTTCTGACTGATGAACACAACCAAAGCACGCACATTCTGATGTCTGAATGCAAAACTTTATTGAGTACATCATTTCGGCACTGATGAAGGCAAAACCAGCTCTGCCTAATTCCCGCGCAAACCCACATAGTTACAATATGGAATTTCCCCCTCCCTCTATTAGTGCAGGTCACATTGTCCAATTGAGTGTCATTGTATTGTTATGAGAAAAAGTCTCTGGTCTTGGCAAACACCTGCCTATGTGTCCTTGGCTCTCACAGCTCTTCTTCTTCATTCTGGAGCCTGCATTCCATCTCACCCTTCCTTCCCCACTGGTTCGTTGGCAAGTTGAGAAGCGATGATGGTTGCAACAGCATAAGGCGCTTCGAGCTTGACATTCGCCTTCATTGGTGACACATATTTGTTCTTCCAGGTTGCAGCATGTCAGCAAAAAGAAAGCTGAGATAACTCACGTGCAGATAAAAGGATGCTCCATACAGCTAAGAACAAATGGTTTTATAAGAATCTATAGATCTGTGGGAAAATATTTATTTATTTATTAGAAAATGTATACGGCCAGCCAACTCATCCACAGCAACTGTGGTTGACTTACAGAAATAAAACCCCAACACAAACCCTGATAAAACCCCAATCCTCTGGCAACAAAAACCAACCACTTGATGGGCTCCATATATCACCCTGGGGTCCCCAGGCCTGCTGGCAAAAAACACATCTTCAGGGTCTTTTGAAAGAGTGTGGCCAATCTGATCTCCACAGAGATGATGTTCCACAAGAAGGAAGCCACCTCAGAGAAGACCTTCTTGGACCCACTAGATCAGCGGTTCTCAACCTGTGGGTCGCGACCCCTTTGGGGGTCGAACGACCTTTTCACAGGGGTTGCCTAAGTGCGCGCTAGCCCACCATGCCCCCTTTGTCACCTCATCATGCGTGGGGAGGCGGTGGGGCGGGGGTCATGGCAGCGGGGCGGGGGTCGCGGCATTAGGAAGGTTGAGAACCACTGAACTAGATGGACCTCCATAAGAGAGGGAACCCATAACACAGTCTGCTGCCCCACTTTCAGGGGTGGGTTCCTCCTGGTTCGGACTGGTTCTCCCAAACCGGTAGTGGCCCGCTGGTGATGTCACGATGACATCACCGAACCGGATCGGTCGGTGCCAGTCCGTGGGGGCCGCCATCTTTTTTTTGAATTTTTTTGAGGATTTTTTTCCATTCTGAGCATGCGCAGAAGCTGACTTCTGGCACTGTGCATGCGGTCGGCATCTTTTTTTTGGCTTTTTTTAAAAAAAATATTTTATTTTTTATTTTTTTCAGATTTTTTGTTACTGCACATGCCCTAACCCACGAGGCGCGCCCACATGGCGCGGGAGGGAGCGAACCGGCAGCAAGGTAAGTTGGAACCCACCCCTGCCCACTTTGGTGGGTCAGGTAGATGTAACTGAGAAAAAGCCCTTCAAATAACGTGGCCTCGGGCCATGTAGGGCTTTAAAGGTGATGACCAGCAGTGTGAATTGCTCCCAGAAGCAAATTGGCAGGCAGTGCAACTCCTGCAAGAGGTGACATGTGTTCAAATCTAGACTTGCACAGAGCCACGTGGGCTGCTGCAATTGAAACGCTCGGGTACTTTTCAAGGGCAGCCCCATGTTGTTTTGCAAAATGTATTTGTTAAGATATTCATGAACTGGGAGAGCCATGTTAACAAGGTCAGCCAATGAATAGGCATAGCAACTAAGCCAGCCAATGGGAGCTAAACACATCTGAGTCTGTGCAGAGAATAGAAACTGAAGCTAGAAGGCTGGGCGTGTCTCTTGTCTGCTCTGAACTCTGAACTAGAAGCTGCTTGTGTTTTGCTTGTAACTGTTATTACATTGAAGAAATAATCTACTTGTGGTATTGTATATATATTATTATGTTTATAAAGAAGTTAATGAATCCAGCTGAATCAGTTATCTGTGTTTGCTTCTGGAAATTGATTTTTCTGCAACAAACTCTGATAGTATTCACCTCTAAACACACTTATTTGAATTTTCTGAATGTTTTTCCACTGAATGTTAGTGAAGGGCCACATGGCTCTGCCCAATGATATAGAAAAGGAATGATTCCTTATCTTGCTTGTTTCATTTGGTTAAAGATAACCAGGACCAGTTGTATAAAGTATGTCAGGCTTGAAAGACCAGGTCCACACCTGAAGATCCACTTAAACTGATTTATTGCTAAAAGCCTATGCACAAGAATCAGTGAGATGTTAGATAAGGGTCAATGGAATTCAAGGGAGGGTTGGACTTAGTCCACTTGTGATTACTTAGAGATTCTAGGCTGATCCCTCTTTTAACTCCACTCCCAAGTTCTGCCTCTTCTTCTCCTACCATAGATCATCAACCAATTATAGCCCTTTCCTATATACATCTCACAAACCTTGGCTCCTCTCAATATTATGCCTTTCTTAATTTCTGAAGACCTCCATAAAAAGGAATTAATGCCCCCAAATGATCAATGTTCCCTCTAAGCTGTGCGGCTGCGCGGCCGCGCGGCTGCGCACGTGACAGGGAATCGCCGCGCGGCTGTTTCCAACTGCCGCGCAGCGATTTTCAATGTCAGAGGGAACATTGCAAATGATTATCAAACATTAATAAAGCTCCTGCATCAGGCCACATTTGGGGACATGGAGATTGAAATGGAGAAGATTCAGGATCTCCCATTAAAATCCCTCCAAGAGCACAGAATAAAATTGCCTGGAACAGGGGTGTCAAACTCGATTTCATTGAGGGCTGCATCAGGGTTGTGTTTGACCTCAGGGGGGTGGGCGTGGCCAGGGGGCATGGCCAGCTTGACGTCACTTGTGTCGGGGGCGCCTGTGGCCCGAGCACTCCCAAGCTCTGTTTTCGGCTCGGATGGCCTCCTGCAACCCTCTGCCAGCGAAAACAGCACACAGCCCTCCCAAGCTCCATTTTTTTCTGGCAGAGTCACCACGGGCCAGTCCTTCACTGTTTCCAGGGTGGCCCCGCTGGCCAGATCTAAGCATTCCACGGGCCGGATCCAGCCCACGGGCCTTGAGTTTGACACCCCTGGCCTAGAAGGTCACAAAGGTTCTAGAACAACATCCTAGAACAGCATCCCTTTTCCTTCTGTCTCCGGTATCAGAAAATTTTTATGGAGAACATCAAGCCATTTCTTTCTTAAGGCACCAGGCTAGAAAGCAAGAGATCGTGAGTTCAACTTCTACCTTATGTACGAAAGCTGACTGGGTGACTTTGGGCCAATCACCAGGAGACTGTGACTTCTAGTCCCACATTAGGTATGAAAGCCGGCTGGGTGACTCTGAGCCAGTCCCACTCTCTCAACCCAATCTACCTCACAGGATTGTTGTTGTGGGGAAAATAGGAAGAAGAAGGTATGTTGGGCATGTTTAGTACCTTGAGTTATTTGTAAAAATAATAAAGGTGAGATACAAACAAACAAATAAATAAATAAATAAACAAACATGTCAAGCAAGAAGACGATGAGGATTCCAAACATACAAATAAATTAATAATCCCATGAATGAAGAGGAACAAATTAAATTTTTCAGAATAGCCAAGTCTACTGTAATCCATTACAAATTGTTTTTCTAACAATTCATTCAAGAAAATCCTCAAATGTTATTGGGGGCAAAGCAGTTAATCATAGAGGACTGGTCAAAATTTCTCCCTAATCATAAGAGGTATAATAAGATGGTGATCATCAATTACAGGAAGTGTTTGATTTGCAAATACTGTAGCTAAATGTGATGCAATCTGTTACTGAATCTAAGGGGCCGATTACATAAATAATTGCTTGTTGAATTACCTTATTAATGAACTAAATTAAATGTGAATCAAAATCTGGCATTATTTGTTCACTCAGACTCCATTGGGACTCAGATACAGCTGTTTCAAAGGGAAACATACACAGACGTTCAGAAAATTCAAAGCTGGTAAATATTTCTTTCACAGACCCGTAAGTTTACAAAACATTAATGATATTATCCACTGTTGTAAGCAGAGGTTTGACCATCTTTATTGAGGTGGGTAAATTAAGTTGATAGGGTTGCACGAGATTTTCAGAAACTTTTGCAATTACAATTGCCAAGTGTTATCGGCAGAGTCCTATCCCTTTTAGGCAAGAAATTCCTTCTCTTTCTCTCTCCTTCTCTCTCCCTCTCTCTCTCCTTCTCTCTCTCTCTCTCTCTCTCTCTCTCTCTCTCTCTCTCCTCTCTCTCTCTCTCTCCTTCTCTCTCTCTCTCTCTCCCTTTCTCTCCCTTTCTCTCTCTCTCTCTCTACACCTTTCGCTCTCTCCCTCTCTCTCTCTCCTGAATGTCCCTATCCACCCCAAAGTAGAGAGGAATCCATAAAACCTTGATCCTGTGCCCCATAACTACAATATGACCCCACTTACTTTGCTTCATCAGCCTACCCAGTTATCCTTTCTCCTTCCAGAAAATTGTGTTTGCTCCATCAATAAAAGGCTGGTCAATCCATCAGCTAATAAGCCACCTGATGCCACAATTTTTCATGTATCTGAGAAGCGAGAGAGAGAGAAAGAGAGAGACAGATTCAGATAAAAATAGGTCAAGTCCAATAAAACCAACCAGGTCGATCCAGGTAGGAGAAATCAGAACAAAGGTATTTACTTGCACAGTTATAGAAGATTCTCAAGAGCAGAATCCAACTCTTGAAGAGCTTCTTCTCAGCAAAAGAATGTCATCTAGAGACTGAAGAAAGCTGTCCATTTTCAAAGGTCTCCACTCTCCCTCTCCCTCTCCCTCTCCCCCTCTCCCTCTCCCTCCCCCCCCTCTCTCTCTCTGGATAGATAGATAGATAGATAGATAGATAGATAGATAGATAGATAGATAGATAGATAGATAGATAGATAGATAGATAGATAGATAGATATAGATATCTGTCTCTCTATCTCTATCTCTCCTGTCCAATTAGCAAACCCAACACAAGGAAACTCTCTTTGGAGAATTGAATTCCCGAAAGTAATACTTTATTGGATACACCAAGTTGGTACTGAAGAAACAAAACCAGCTCTGGTTTCCCACACAAATACTTGCCCTGCTAAACAATACTTTCTCCTTCTCCCCACCCCTGGTTGATCACATTGTCCAATTATGAGATGGTTTTTTGTTATGGGAAAGGTCCATCTTTTTCTCAAGCACCTGCATCGGTGGCCTTGCTGGCTCCAAGATCTCATGAACTCTGCATACATTCTCCACATTCCATTTCCCTGCTCCCCAGTTCATTGGCAATTTGAAAAGCATTAGATTTGTAAGAAGCAAAGCCGTTCAGTCTTGACACTCTCTCTCTGTGTATCTCTCTCTGTCTGTCTGTCTTTCTCTGTCTCTCTGTCTGTCTTTCACTGCAGCTTAAAATAAAGGATTTCAAGGGCTCTCACTTCATTCTTAAGGCCAACTGATTCATAATAAGATTCGGCTCTAAATCATGTTGGGGGCAATTCTGTGGTCCAGATGTACAGTAATGGATATGCTCAGACTCCATGCTCTGCTCTGTTGTTGCATCAAGGATAAACACTTTTTAATTACTTGAAGCCATGGTTGTCTAATTGCCTTGCTTCTAATTAGTTCAACATCTGCAAAGATTCTCACCAGTTGTGGGCACCAACAAATGCATGACTAAGAACGCAACTCAGTGACAATAACTGGGACTGATGATCTGAGCCAGGTGGGGGACAAATGTGTTGACTTCAGAGATCATTTGCATCCTATACATTCCTTCAGAGAACCAAAATGACACGTTCAAGAACACTTGTTCTTCTAAAAGACTTGCCTACCAGAGGGAAAACAATGTAGGTCACTTATTCAGCCGAGATTTTTTTAAAAAAAGGAGACATTCCTCAATTTGTTAACATGCCTATGGAATTACCAATGGATTTCTACTATCGAACAAGGTCCTCCTAAGAGAATTTTATATTTCATACAACAGATGAAATCTGATAGATTGGACATGACACATAACTAAAAAGACACCCATGACAAGAGTGGAAGGGCTGGGACTGTAACAACAATTCCCTAGATCCATGATGGCAAACCTATGGCACGCATGCCACAGGTGGCACGCGGAGCCATATCTGCCGGCATGGGAGCCATTGCCGTAGATCAGCTCCAGAGCGCATGCACATGCTGGCCAGCTGATTTTTGGCTGGCCATGACCCCCTCCCCTCCCAGGAGTCTCCAGCGGCCCGTTTTGAAGTAAGTAAAGGGCTCGCATGGAGGGTGGGAGGATGTTTCTGGCCTCTGGAGGGCCTCTGGGGAGGTGGGGGAGGCCGTTTTCACCCTCCCCAGGCTCCTAGAAAGCCTCTGGAGCCTGAGGAGAGCAAAAAACAGGCCTTCCGGTCAGACTGGAAGTTGGCAAACGGGCTGTTTACAGCCTCCGGAGGGCCTCCGGGAGGGTGGGGAAGGCTGTTTTCGCCCTCCCAGACTCCTAGAAAGCCTCTGGAGCCTGGGGAGGGCGAAAAACAGGCCCACCGTGCCATCGCAGGCCAAAAGCGTGGGGAGTGCGGAGGGGAGGTTCGCACAGGGGCAGGGCGCATTGAATTATGGGTGTGGACATGTGCACATGCGACCCACCCCCCCCCATGCTCCCCATGCTTTTGGCACGCGATGGCAAAAAGGTTAGCCATCACTGCCCTAGATAGATAGAGATTGGTGCACAGGTAGTCTCCAACTTACAACTATTTGTTTAGTGACCATTCAAAGTTACAACGGCACTGAAAAAAGTTACTTATCACCAGTTTTCATACTTATGGCCATTGCAGCTTTCCCACGGTCATGTGATCAAAGTTCTGGTGCTTGGCAACAGACATGTATTTATGACAATTGTAGTGTCCCGGGTCATGCGATAACCATTTGTAACCTTCCCAGCCATCCTCTCACAACCAGTCAGTAGTAGGATCCTTGGTGCTCTCTGAGCTTGGTTGTTTTCTTGCAGACATTTCATTACCCAAACTAGGTAACATCATCAGTGCTAGAAAGGAGGGAGGTTTGCAGAGAGGAGGAGGAGGAGGAGGAGGAGGAGGAGGAGGAACACTGTGGGGTCGTCCTTGGTGCTCTCTGAGCTTGGTTGTTTTCTTGCAGACATTTCATTACCCAAACTAGCTAACATCCTCAGTGCTAGTCAGTAGAGGAAGCCAGGTTCGCTTTACAGCCACATTATTCACTTAACAACTGCAGTGCTTCACTTAATAACTGTGGCAAAAAGGTCATTAAATGGGGTGCAACTCACTCAACAACTCTCTTGCTTAGCAATGGAAAGTTTGAGCTCACCTGTGGTTGTAAGTCGAGGAATATCTACATACGGTATGCCATCTAAGCAATGTTCAACACACTTTTTCCTTCTCTTTTTGAAGAAAGTTACTAGGTCTTCAGATGGGATGAACTACTTCTAAAAAGAAAGCCCATTTCATTTCAGGAGTCGGACTCTTTGAACAGCAATCCCGCATCCCTTTGTCAAAGGATGCGCTTCATCAAAGGGATTAAAGTGATTTCGGTAGAATAAGCCTAATTAATAATAACGCTGATTCACCATGGCAGATATATATTTATATTCTACATCACAGGGTGTATGTCTCTTAATGCCACTTGCTGGAGAACAAGATCTCTATTTAGGCTTCAGTTTTATCCCTGTAGAGATTGCACATTAGTGGTGGGTTGCTCCCGGTTCAGCTCGGTTCTGCGAACCGGTAGCGGCAGTGGCGGGAGGCTCCGCCCACCCGCCCAGGACACTTCTGCACATGTGCACGCGCGAACCGGTAGCGACAGGATTTAGAACCCACTACTGTTGCACATGTAGTATGTAGGCTTCTGATCTGACCCAGCATGGATTATATTCTGCATTCAATGGTGTAAATTCTCACATGGAACTCGAATGCAGTTCTTTTTCTAAGTGGGATTCTTCCTGACAGTTTCAAGATCAAATGGTTTAAGAATTATTCTTCAGCCTAAGTCCTGCTTGGGAAAGTCTAGTTATTGAAACTCCTTGATATTGTCTGATCTCAAGGCACAACCGAGTTCCTGTTTAGCATGCCAAAAATCTCCGCTTCAGCCTTTAGCTTTGAGTTCATAAAGACAATACAGAGGTGGATGGGGCGTTTAACAGATTAACAGAGTTGGAAGGGACCTTGTAGGCCATCTAGTCCAACCCACCCCACCCCCCGCCCAAGAAGGAGACCCTACACCATTTATAATGCCTTGGTAAGGCCACACTTGGAATACTGCATCCAATTTTGGTCGCCCCAATGTAAAAAAGATGTTGAGACTCTCGAAAGAGTGCAGAGAAGAGCAAGAAAGATTATTAGGGGACTCAAGGATAAAACAAATAAAGAATGGTTGCTGGAACTGGGTATGTCTAGTTTAATGAAGAGAAGGACGAGGGATGTCATGATAGCAGTGTTCCAATATCTCAGGGGTTGCCACAAAGAAGTGGGATCTCCAAAGCACCTGAAGTCAGGACAAGAAGTAATGGGTGGAAGCTTGTTAAAGAGAGAAGCAACTTAGAACTAAGGAGAAATTTCCTGACAGTTAGAACAATTAATCAGTGAACTTCAACTTGCCTCCAGAAGTTGTGGGTGCTCCAACACTGGAAGTTTTTAAGAAGATGTTGGATAACCATTTGTCTGAAGTGGTGTAGGGTTTCCTGCCTAAGCAGGGGGTTGGACTAGAAGACCTCCAAGGTCCCTTCCAACTCTGTTATTCTATTATTTCTGACAGATGGCAGTCCAGCCTCTTCTTGAAAGCTCCCAGTGATGAAGCTCCCACAACTTCTGAAGGCAAAGGAAGTTGTTGTTGTTGATGTTATGGTTTGTTGCACAGTCAGCCAGATGTTTACACTAGATCAGGCATTTTTGTCCACCTATCAAGTCCTTCCCATGGACCTGGAAGAGACAGATGGTTTTTCTTGGTGGTGGTGGTGGTGTTATTGTTGCAGCATGTATTCAATGCTGTTCCAATTAAAGCTTAGTGGTTCTCCATACAGCTTCAGGTTGTCCATATAAAGGTCATAAAATAGCCTGGTAGACATTATTGATGCTTGAGAGCCACGCCTGACTTGTTCAATACTATTGACAGAGAAATCAGTGCCATGACAAACAGTAGTTGTGCTAGTGAGTTTCCTTGAAAGATTCCTCTCTTGATATTAATCTCTCCCAGTCTATCACCACTGACCAGCAAGTGTGATTTTTTTTTCTACTGACTCCTGAGATTTTGAGGCACTTGACTAGCCAACCATGTAGCAGGCAAGTTCTTGTAACCAATCCAAGCTACATTAGGGTTGGTCTTCCTAATCTTGTAGTTTTCCCAAACCATCTTGTCCAGTAGGAGTTGATCTTTTGTTCCTTTGCTGCTGCTTTTCTGCTCAGGCTTGCTTTCAACTAGGTGCTGTTGGACTGCATAACTACTACATCGGTTAGCGATTTGAAAGTTGCTGGTAAGCTGGTGCTGTAGTTGCCCGGTGTTCCCCCTTTTTCTGGATCTTTCATTGTCAGGTAGATTTTACCAGATGTTAACCAGTCTTCAATTAATTATGGTCCAGCACATGGTCAGCCAGATGTCAGCCAGAAATCCATTCAAGTCAGGATATTTTGAAATTCCCTGCAGCAAAGTCAGAATAAAGGCAGAGTGATAGAATTAGCCCTCCCTCAAGATCCAAACCAGGACAAAGCCATTAAGCCATAATAGGAATTGCCCAACACCCTTTCAGAACACAAGCCTCTTCACTGCATCATCTCAGCAGTCCAAACTTCAACCAAACCTGGGAGCTCAGACAATCTACAGAGCCAGCTATGACCTCTACGTAACCCCTACATCAGCGGTTCTCAACCTGTGGGTCGCGACTCCTTTGGGGGTCGAACGACCAATTCACAGGGGTCGCCGCGCGCGTTAGCCCGCCATCTTGGTGCCACTGTCACTTGCAGGGGTGAAATGCTCCCGGTTCGGTCATGCCTGCGGGTTGCCGGACAGCCAGTAGTTACAGAAGCGGGAGACTTCGCCCACCCGCCTGGACGCCGCCATTTGGGTTCTTTTACCCTCTGCGCATGCGCAGAACACTTTGCGCATGCGCAGAGGGTAAAAGAACCCAAATGGCAGCGTCTGGGCGAAGTCTCCCGCTTCCATCACTATCAGCTGTCCGGCGACCCGCAGGCAAGCCCGAACCCTTTGTCACCTCATCCCGTGCGGGGAGGGGTCGCGGTGGCGGGGGGGTCGCGGCAAGAGAAAGGTTGAGAACCACTGCCCTACATGGTCCCCTGGGAGTCTGACAACAGCCAATAGAATACATGTTCTTGCACAGGAACAGGAAGCTCAAGTGCAAAGCCCAAAGAAGGTATAAAAACCCCTCACTCTCAACTCCATTTTGTCAGCTGCACCAGAACCATGTGCTTGGTGGTTCTGTTCATCATTAAACCATCTTTCCCATCAGCCTCCATGTTTCCAGTGTCTTTCTCCCAGCTTGGAACTGAACCAGATGGATATTTCTTCCCACAACAACAAAACCAATAAAAGATAAACATGACAAGCACAGTAGTCAGATGGAATGAATGAAGGGAGGGGGTCTCACTCTCCCTCACCAAAGGCCTGGGTAAAATAACAACACAGATGTGGATAAACTCTAACCAAGATTGTTGTTTTGTTTATTTGTATCAGAAGCATCACAATTAAAATAAGGCATGCTATATGACATAAAATTTACAATATAAGTTACAAGATTAAAATGTGTACAAATTAAACAGATCTTGGCCAGAAACTAGCAATATTAATTGTGTTCTATCACACTGCCATGAGGTCCTCAGGTGCAGGGGTCTCCAACCTTGGCAACTTTAAGCCTGGCGGACTTCAACTCCCAGAATTCCTCAGCCAGCACATGCTGGCTGAGGAATTCTGGGAGTTGAAGTCCACAAGTCATAAAGTTGTCAAGGTGTACACTGGGAGTTGAAGTCCACAAGTCATAAAGTTGCTCAGGTGTACACTGAATATTGTTGGTTGTCTAGATACCGGAGGACAAGCCAGGGACTCTATTAAGACCGCAGATATCCACCTGATCTCACTCTCCCTCACCTGCATTCAGAATACCTAGCAGTTTCTCCCTTTAAACCCTGGAAATGAATTGCTAATGAGAACTATCAAGCTTCCAAGCTCCGGAAATCTACTCAGTTAATGAAGTGGAAAGCTGGCAATGTGGGCCATAAAATAGATGAAAGATGATAGAAGAAAGAGGAGTGTTCCTTAACCCCCAGAAAAGAAGTTTGAACTAATGAAACAATTGATTACTTTTTTCTAAAAAAAAAAATGATTAACATAGAAAGATGAGATTAAGTATCTTTAGGGAGGGGACAGCTCTGAATGCTTACAGGAGAAGCACCAGTTTTGCAGTTTTGCTACAAGCATGTCGTTTCCCACTTTGTATAATCTGTACATTGGGGTTGTCACTACTACTACTAATAATAATTCAGCCTGATAATTACATTGTTGTTGATCGGCTCAGGAAGTGTGAATGAAGTTGGTTGGCATTACAATGTGAAATAGATCAATTTCTCCCCTCTCTCTGATCTTCTTAGAGAATGGGTTAGATCAGGGGTGTCAAACGCAAGGCCGTGGGCTGGATCCGGCCCGTGGGGTGCTTAGATCTGGCCCATGGGGCCACCCTGGAAACAATGAAGGACCGGCCCGAGGTGTCTCTGCCAATGAAAACGGAGCTCGAGAGGGCTGCGTGCAGCCCTCCTGACAGAGGTGGGTTCTAACCTACCTCACTGCTGGTTCGCTTCCTCCCGTGCCGCGTGGCCGTGCCTCATGGACATGCACAGTACCGAAAAATAAAAAAAAATCCCCCCCCCATAAAAAGCCAAAAACAAAAGGGCGACGCATGTGCAGTGCCAGAAACTCGGCTTCTGCGCATGCGCAGAAGAAAAAATAAATTAAAAAAAATCCCCCCCAAAAAAAAATTTTCCAAAAAATAAATAATCCAAAAAAAAAAAAAAGATGGGGGGGTCCACGGACCGGCAGCAACCGAACCGGCTCCGTGACATCACTGTGACGTCCCCAGCAGGCTAAAAAAAAACCCCCCCCAAAAAAATACACCAAAATTTTTTATAAAAAAAAAAAAAAAATCCAAAAAAAAGTGGCGGCACCCACAGACCGGCACCGACCAAACCAGCTCCATGATGTCACCGTGACATCACCAGCGGGTCGCTACCGGTTCGGGCGAACCGGTCCAAACCGGGAGGAACCCACCTCTGCCTCCTGAGCTCCGTTTTCGACTGTGATGGCCTCCTGCAACCCTCTGCCAGTGAAAACAGAGCTCAGGAGGGCCGCATGCAGCTTGGGAAAATGGAGCTCTGTTTTCGCTGGTAGAGCGCTCGGGCCGCCACAGGCACCCCCAACATGAATGATGTCGAGCTGGCCACACCCACTCTGGCCATGGTCACCCAGCCCCCGGAGGTCAAACACAACCCTGATGTGGTCCTCAATGAAATTGAGTTTGACGCCCCTGGGTTAGATGGTTAAAGAGCTCAGCTGTATTAGACAATAGTGGATTGACTAAGGCATGCTTCTATAAATTCATTGAGCACATGAAATTTGGACTATTTATCTGTGAATGATGTTGCTAGTAATAATACTATTAAAGAGAATATCATATAACTCCAATCAGAAGTGAAAACATACTAAAGACATTGGAGGTCCTTGGTGCTCTCTGAGCTTCGTTGTTTCCTTGCAGACATTTCATTACCCAACTACGTAACATCATCAGTGTTAACAGGGAGTGGGATTTGCTCTCTGTTTATATACAATGTCTTATCCTGTCAGTGCTTGTAGGAGTGTTCTTGGTGGTTCCTTGATTAGGCTGTTGTTTACTATCTTGTTGTTTGTCTGAGTTGGTAGTTTCTTGATTGGGGTATTGTTTGTTTATAAGTACAAGGAATCGTCAAGAACACTACCACCAACACTGACAGGGCAAGCTACTTGTATGTAAAGACAGCAAACCCTACTCCCTTCTAGCACTGATGATGTTACCTAGGTGGGTAATGAAATGTCTGCAGGAAAACAACTAAAGTCAGAGAGTGCCAAAAACCCCACAGTTCAAACCTGAGCTATAGATATTCTCTTCCATTGGTACATTACAAAGAGTTACAACAAAGACTTACCAAATTGTATTATATTGGGAATGGATGGATTAGTGAATTGGACCCAAGTATTTTTTGAAAGATATGGATTTTCCCCAAGAGTTTAATAGTTATTTGAGTAGAGTAGAGTAGAGTAGAGTAGAGTAGAGTAGAGTAGAGTAGAGTAGAGTAGAGTAGAGTAGAGTAGAGTAGAGTAGAGTAGAACAGAACAGAACAGAACAGAACAGAACAGAACAGAACAGAACAGAACAGAATAGAATAGAATAACAGTGTTGGAAGGGACCTTGGAGGTCTTCTACTCTAACCCCTACTCAAGCAGGGAACCCTATACCATTTCAATCTAAATGTTGTCCAATCTCTTTTTAAAAACCTCCAGTGATGGAGCACCCACAACTTCTGAATGCAAGCCATTCCACTGGTTATTTTTTTTCACTGCTAGGAAATTTCTCCTTAGTTCTAGGTTGCTTCTCTCCTTGATTAGTTTCCATCCATTGCTTCTTGTCTTGCCTTCAGGCGCTTTGGAGAATAGGTTGACCCCCTCATCTTTGTGACAGCCCCTTAGATATTGGAACACTGCTTTCATGTTACTCCTAGTTCTTCTTTTCATTAAACTAGACATACCCAATTCCTGCAACCATTCTTTATATGTTTTATCCTTGAGTCCCCTAATCATCTTTGTTGCTCTTCTCTGCACTCTTTTTAGAGTCTTAACATCTTTTTTACATCGTGGCGACCAAAATTGGATGCAGTATTCCAAGTGTGGCCTTACCAAAGCATTATAAAGTGGCATAAACTCTTCACATGATCTTGATTCTATCCTTCTGTTAATGCAGCCTAGGACTGTGTTGGCCTTTTTTGGCAGGAGTCCCTACCAGCACTACCAACACATACCACCCACCTCCCATTTCATATCGATTTATCATCTAGGGAGAAGATTCCCACTCATTTAGACAACTTTAAATGGGCTCAGCTTGATTTGACATCCCTTGCCTGGGTCTCATATTATCTGCCTTAATTCAGTTTGCATTCATGTAATTTGTTTTCTTTGCACAAAGATGAATGTTGAAAGTGACATAAATGCAAGCTGGCAAACGCCAGATCATTTGCATGTATTAAAAAGGGAGCTGGATTTTTAAAAAGTCACTTGCTATTGTAATTCTTGTTTCAGTCAATTCTAGTTAGAGATGATGAAGCAGGGCCCTAGGAACTTTGTTCCCAAATCACAGAAATAAATGTTTGGGAGATCTCCTCTCAGTGAAATAAATACCGGAGTTTTTCCTCACGATCTTGCAACTCTAGAGTCAATTTTACCATTTCTGCACAATCCATTATTTTCTTTATTATCATGTTTTCTGGGGGGGCTATTTTCCAATTTCCATGTTTGTGCAAAAGCTATTCTGGCTGCTGTCAAAATATGGATTATAAGATATTATATTTCTTTGGCCCATGAGCCTCTAAGAATCCCTAGTAGATACATTTCTGGTTTAAATTCAATTTGTGAGTTTGTTATTTCTTGTAGCCATACTTATTTTACTCCAATATTTCTTTGCCTCTGTGCAGGACCACCACATATGATAGTAGGTGCCTTGTTCTTGTTTACACTTCCAGCAAATGCAAAAACATTTTATTACACCCAGCAATCTTTATTGCAGTATCCATGATCCATCTCAACCTCAATATTTTCAATTACCTTTTTTTTTAATTCAAGGACTGCGCTTCAAAAAGAGGGTGGGGTCAGGATAAAAGAAGGAAGATAATTACGCCATCAGTATTTAATCATTCTCATTCTCATATTAAAAACACAACTGATCAGAATCCTGAAAGGCTATAAATGCTGCACCCACAACTTTTGGGTGAGATAAAGCACATAGCTTTAAAACTCCTCTACACTATAACTAAACTGTGATTCATTTAACGCTAAAGTGTTAGAAGAGAATGCGAAGTTGTCAGGGTTCCAAGTAACATACCCATAGCAAACAAAACTCCAAGGCAGATCGGTTCCTCAAAGAATAAGTTTATTGGATATGTCATATTAGCACAGGCTGGTGAAAACCGACTGAATATTCCCACGGTTTTCATCTAATTAAAAGTAAAAGTTTGTCACTTTCCCGAAACAACCAGTCACATGGCCCAATCAGGATACAGTCCAGTTGCTAGGTGACATCAGTTCCCTCCTTCTGAATACCTGCAGGAATGTCCTTGGTTCCCAAGAGAAAGTATTATGTTTTGACTATACTATCCCAACTCTCTATTCCCTCCTCCCTATCCCTCGGCTCCAGTGTGTCAGCACTGAAGTCTCAAAATGGCCTCAGTCAGGCCAGCTTCAGGGTTGACAGAAGGTCTATCTACTCCAAATCCTATAGCAGTAGCTCTTCTGGTTCAGGAACCTGGCTGAGACGAAGATTTATTGAAAGCAAATTAGAGAGATGTAAGACGCCATTGAATACCACTGAAGATGTCATAACATTCAGTCCCATTTCTTATGCCTTTCTTTAGCCAATCAAAATAACAGAATAACAGAATTGGAAGGGACCTTGGAGGTCTTCTAGTCCAACCCCCTACTCATGCAGGATAGCTTATACCATTTCAGAAAAATGGTTGTCCAATCTCTTCCTAAAGACCTCCAGTGTTGGAGCTCCCACAACTTCTGGAGGCAAGTCATTCCACTAATTATTTTGATCCACATCTAGCTTTTCATTTCTCAGTCATCCACCCCTTGGAGATTGTAACTTTTCTGCATTCTCAGCCTTTCCCCCCCCAAAAAAATATTTACACAAGCATTGTCCTGTCCTAGTGCTCAGATCCATAAGGCCCACAGATAAATGTGGGGATCCTGCAAATAAAATCTATGGAGAATGCCTCACAATGCTGATCTTCAATGACCCTGCAGGTAAAAAAAATATCCCACCTTTGACCATTTTTCTTATTCGGGGCTCCTCCAGATATATTGAACCACAGTCCACATATTCCAGATCAATGTAGTCCATTTTTTCTAGTGTAAAATAGATTGGGATTATTATTTATCATAATTTAGACACTCGGCTGAATGGAATGGAATGGAATGGAATGGAATGGAAGGGAATTCAGCAAGGTTTCCCTTCCATACCCGTATTTGCTCTGCTAGGAGAGGGAGAGAGAGAGAGAGAGAATGAGAGAGAGTGAGAGAGAGAGAGAGG
>QLTV01000619.1:396877-408789 GCA_003457575.1 Thermophis baileyi | reverse complement strand
TTTCCCGTCTTGACTATTGCAACACGCTCTACATGGGGCTGCTCTTGAAGAGCACTCAGAAGCTTCAATTGATCCAGAATGTAGGGCATAGGTAATTATGGTCAGTTAACCAATTATGCCCATGTGACACTTCTGCTTCAGGAGATGCACAGGTTGCCAGTTTGTTTCAGGGTACAGTTCAAGGACCTTTAAAGTCCTACATGGCATAGGATCTGGTTATCTCCTGTGATATTAGTCCAGCTTGAAATACAATAGAACAGAATAGAACAGAACAGAACCTTGGAGGTCTTCTAGTCCAGCCCCCTGCTCAAGCAGGAGACCCTATACCATTCCAGACAAGTGGCTGTCCAGTCTCTACTTAAAAACCTCCAGTGATGAAGCTCCCACAACTTCTGAAGGCAAGCTGTTCCACTGTTTAATTGTCCTCACTGTTGGGAAGTTTCTCCTTAGTTCTAGGTTGGTTCTCTCCTTGATCTATTGCTCCTTGTCTTGCCTTCTGGTGCTTTGGAAAATAGATTGAAACCCCCCCCCCTTCTTTGTGGCAGCCCCTCAAATATTGGAACACTGCTATCATGTCACCCTAATCCAGCGGTTCTCAAACTGTGGGTCGCGACCCCTTTGGGGGTCGAACGACCATTTCACAGGGGTCGCCGCACGCATTAGCCCGCCATCTTGGTGCCACCATCACTTGCAGGGGTGAAATGCTCCCGGTTCGGCCGTGCCTGCGGGTCGCCGGACAGTCGGTAGCTACAGAAGCGGGAGACTTCGCCCACCTGCCCCGACGCCGCCATTTGGGTTCTTTCACCCTCTGCGCATGCGCAGAGGGTAAAAGAACCCAAATGGCGATGTCTGGGCGGGTGGGCGGCGCCTCGCACTACCTTGGCGACCGGCTCTACGGCGACTGACAGGTAAGAGCGAACCAGGAGCATTTCACCCCTGATATAAACTGTTTACATCCATCCATCCATCCATCCATCCATCCATCCATCCATCCATCCATCCACACAAAATTCATGTAGGCAAAATGCCTGAGAAGCATCAAAAAAGGTATCTGTAGAAAGATTCACCCATCAATATTTTATTGGAACAGGATTAAGGGAAATGCACGTGAGAACAATGAAAGAATAAGAACAACTCTTTATATTGGGGGGAGGGAAACTTGCAAAAGCACATACAAAGAATACTGTTTGTATTCAGAGAAACGCAAGTGTATATTCACAGCCTGATCCAAACATCTCCCAAACATCATCTCATCTATCACTTAGGACACCAACCAACCTGACAAAATGGACCCTTTCTCCATAGAAGTTCTGCCATGGTCAGCAGATCCAGCAGTTGCTCTAGCTGTACAGCCCACCTCTTTTCCACTTAAGTACATTCAGGCTGTCGGGCGCCCCGCAGGCAAGCCCGAACCTGGAGCATTTCGCCCCTGGTGCCACGACGCCCCCGTCACCTCATCCCGCGCGGGGAGGGGGTCGCGGCGGCGGGGGTCGCGGGGGGGGGGTCTCGGCATTAGAAAGGTTGAGAACCACTGCCCTAATCCTTCTTTTCACTAGACTAAACATACCCAATTCCTGCCATCGTTCTTCGTATATTTTAATCATCTTTGTTGCTCTTTTCTGCACTCTTTCCAGAATTTCTACATCTTTTTTTGTGACCAAAACTGGATGTAGTCCAGGGGTCGGTTCCTCCCGGTTTGGACCGGTTCTCCCAAATCGGTAGTGGCCCGCTGGTGATGTCACGATGATGTCACCGAACCGGATCGGTCGGTGCCAGTCCGTGGGGGCCGCCATCTTTTTTTTATTTATTTTTTTCGAATTTTTATTTATTTATTTATTTATTTTGAATTTTTATTTATTTATTTTTTCCTTCTGAACATGCGCAGAAGCCGACTTCCAGCACTGTGCATGTGGTCACCATCTTTTTTTCAGCTTTGTTTTTTTTATTATTATTTTTTTGTTACTGCGCATGCTCGCGCGCGTAAGGCGCGTGCGCAAGGCGCGCCCACGTGGCGTGGGAGGGAGCGAACCAGCAGCGAGGTAAGTTGGAACCCACCCCTGATGCAGTCATGGATGCAGCTAAGGATGTCTTGCTTAGCCACAGAATTTCGGGCTCAGTTGTGGCCATAAGTTGAGGACTCAACCTGTAGAAGTTTGGTAAACATACAAATAATAGCAGTTAGGTTTGATAATGTTTACAACTTGTTCAAACCACAGTATGATTTTTGGATTTCAACCTATTTGTTTCTACTTTTATTCTTCTATTTTCCTTTGCACAGATCAGGTAAGGACAAATAATAACGGTTAGCTATTTGTCTCAAGGACTCTGTAACTACTTGACACATACTTGATAGCTCTACAAAAATTGAAATATGTACAAAGCCAATGTATTCTGGTGTGGTTTGCTCTAAGCACTTGCTCTGCATAAGGACAGCTACTTGGCTTAGATACAGATAGTCCTCGACTTACGACCATAACTGAGCCCCGAATTATTGTTGTGAAATGAAACATTTGTTAACTGAGTTTTGCCACATTTGTTAAGTGAATCACTGCCATTGTTAAATTAGTAGCAATAGCAATAGCACTTAGACTTATATACTGCTTCATAAGTGCTTTTACAGCCCTCTCTAAGTGGTTTACAGAGTCAGCATATTGCCCCCAACACACTAGGTCCTCATTTTACCCACCTCGGAAGGATGGAAGGCTGAATCAACCTTGAGCCTGGTGAGATTTGAACTGCCAAATTGCAGGCAGCTGGCAGTCAGCAGAAGTAGCCTGCAGTACTGTACTCCACTGTGCCACCGTGGCTAGTAACGCGGTTGTTAAGTGAATCTGCCCTCCCCATTGACTTTGTTTGTCAGAAAGTCACAAAAGGGGATCATGTGTCCCCCAGGATACTGCAACCATCATAAATGTGAGTTAGTTGTCAAGCTTCCAAATGTAAATCACGTGACCAATGGTCATAAGGGTGAAAAATGGTCATAAATCACTTTTTTCAGTGCAGTTGTAACTTCGAACGGTCACTAAATGAACTGTTGTAAGTCAAGGACTACCTGTCCTGCAGCTGGGAATGCCGACAGGAAAAGGACCAGTTTGAAAAACCAAGCGTGCATTACAATCCAGGAATCTTTTTTTTCTCGCCCAGAGTATAATCTGAAATGTCTTTCACCGTGGTTTGCAAAGGCCTCGGAAAGCATCTGACACCAGAACAATAAAATCAATTAACACATTAAAAAGAAAGTAAAGCACACTTGAAATAATTCAATACCAATTAGCCACAGGTATCAGAGAAACAGAAATACGCTGGATAAAAAGACACAAATGTGCAAACAAATTACAGGATGGGCCTGAAAACGTGACTGTGAAACACAACATGGACAAATCTATTGTTCATTTCTCCAATTCTGTTTAGAACAGGGGGCTCTTCACACTGCACCTCGGTGGCACAGTGGTTAGAGTGCAGTACTGCAGGCTACTCCTGCTGACTGCCGGCTGCCTGCAATTTGGCAGTTCAAATCCCACGAGGCTCAAGGTTGACTCAGCCTTCCATCCTTCTGAGGTGGGTAAAATGAGGACCCAGAGTGTTGGGGCTGACTCTGTAAAACCGCTTAGAGAGGGCTGTAAAGCACTGTAAAGCGGTATATAAGTCTAAGTGCTATTGCTATTGCAGGTTCAGTATTTCTAGTGTGTAATATAAGTACACCCTTAGCTCAGGGGTGAAATGCTACCGGTTCGCTCTTACCTGTCGGTCGCCATACAGCCAGTCGCCAAGGTAGCGCGAGGCGCCGCCCACCCGCCCGGATGCCGCCATTTGAGTTCTTTTACCCTCTGCGAATGCACAGAACGCTTTGCGCATGTGCAGAGGGTAAAAGAACCCAAATGGCGGCATCCGGGCGGGTGGGCAGCGCCTCGCGCTACCTTGGCAACCGGCTCTACCGTGACTGACAGGTAAGAGCGAACCGGGAGCATTTCACCCCTGCCTTAGCTCCTGCTATGCTGCTTCATTGTGGCAGGAGGGGTTCTTGGGAAGGATGAGCAAAGAACGCCAGGAATGTATGCCAAGAATTTATACTGATGACGTTACCTAGTTGGGTAATGAAACGTCTGCAAGAAATCAGCCAAGCTCAGAGAACACCAAAGAGCCCTCAAGAATTTATAATCCTAGCAGGGTCACCAAAGATGCGAAGGTCATCCCAGCTGCCCAGCTAAACAAGTATGGATCTTTGTTGTGCAGAAGCAATATAGGAACATGGTGGAGGTAGATGGTTACTTTTTTTGCGATGAAGTAGAAGCAGTCCTCGACTTAAGACCATAACGAAACCTGCCCATTTGTGGAGGTAAGTTCTGATGGCTGTGAAGCAGGTCGTCATGTGATTGTCCCTATTTGATGAACTTTTTTTGTGATGGCCATTAAGTGAGTCACAACAGTTATTAAATGAATCTGCAGTTGTTAAGTAAACACCACAGTCATTAAGGGAATCTATTGTTCACTAGGGGGCATTTTGGCCAGTTGCCAAACACTCAAAATGTGATCATGTGACCACGGAGGGAGGTAGCCGTTGGAACTTTGGAACCAGGTTGTAAGTACTGTTCGCGAGGATCTGTGGTAACTTTGAGAGTCATTAAGTGACTGTCTAAGTCAAGGACTACAGTAGCTGTAAAGGCATTGCTAAAAGTTTATAGATATTCTCAGTCATCCAGGTCATGGTTGCCCCAAAGGTGCTTTTTCAGGAGGCAACTGGACGTTCTGGTTTTTTCTCTGAAGACGTTTTGCTTCTCATCCAAGAAGCTTCTTCAGCTCTGACTGGAGGGTGGGGAATGGAAGGATTTATATTCCTTGCAGACAGCTGGTCATTTGCATCCTTTTAGAGGGTCACTGAGGCCACTTGGAGGTTTATCTGTGTCCTCAGGGTCATATGAGTAATGCTAATTGTTCCTGTAGTATGCAATTTCCCCCCCCGCCGGAAAACTCCGTTCATACTCCCACACCATTCGAAGGGTGTTCATCCCAAATTGCATAGCTAAAAGTCTGTAGCGTTTCTCAGTCATTCAAGTCATGGTTGTCCCAAAGGTGCTTTTTCAGGAGACAACTGGACTTCCTTGTTTTTTTCTTTGAAGATGTTTCACTTCTCATCCAAGAAGCTTCTTCAGCTGTGACTGGATGGTGGGGAATGGAAGGATTTATATTCCTTGCAGACAGCTGGTCATTTGCGCCCTTTTAAGGCATTATTTTAAAGGCATTATTTCATATAGATAGTCCTCAAGTTACGACCTAAATAGAGACAGGAAAAGCATTTGTGCTTAGGAAAATAGAAATTCCTGAACACTAAATGGTTTTCGTGCAAAACCTGTACACAGGACAAGATGGAACATGGTGAAACAAGTTGGCTCAAAATTAATGAGAGAATGAGAGAAAGCTGTATACCTCCTTCTTAAGTATTCAACCAATGTGCTGAATATATAATAAAGGAAAATGGATTGGATAAAATAAATGAGGTTTTAAAACTGGTGGAAGAAACTTCCATAACCTGTGTTATCCTGATAATACTACTTGGATAGCTGAAAATGCAAATGAACTGTAAGCTCTAGAAATGAAACTCAAGGAGCATAATTTAAAAATGGACTATAAAGAAGACCAAACTAATGACATCTGTCAGGCCCAAGTCCAGAGTCAACACAATGAAATCCAACTGAGTCCAATCCTTTATGCTCACATCTAATGGACAGAATCTTGCCAAAATAAATCTATAACCCTTCTAGCCTGCAAGAAATATCCTGAGAAATTTTAGGGTGCAGTTAGCCTGAACCTCTTTTCCCCTTCCACATCCAACTTGGGACTGTTGAGTTTCTTAATCTGGGCGTCCCCCTGGGAAACTCTGCATTGCCAAAACTCCCTCCCCCTGCTGGTACACATTTCATTACAACAATATAGCAGATGGCTTTATAATTGATAATGATATTGAGGTAGTGGGTAGGTTTAGCCTTTCATGACTGATCATTAATTGTAAAGAAGGCAGCAGTCAAAAAAAAAAATGCCCTGCAGCATTGGTTGACTAATTGGAGAAGATGTTCTGATACCAGGGATACCTACAAAATAATGCAGGCAATGGTTTCCATAGAGTAGAGTTTGCTTGGAAGTAAAAGTTGGACTTTCACAGCAAGATGGATAGACTCAATTACTGTAATGGTATGTGAGAATGAGCTTGAGAGACAGGAGGAAGAGCCACAGACTAGGCAAGAGTCAAATAAGAGATAGCTGAGCCCACAGAAATAATGGGGCCATGGCACCCTCCCTAGCCTCTTGAACTGTAAAGGAGGAGGGGGAGCTGTACCTTCAGACTTGCAAGATTCTGTTGCTGTAAAACATATGATAAAAATGTGATTGCAGACTGCAGGAACCATTTGCAGTACTCAGGTGATCCTGAGGACACAGATAAACCTCCAAGTGCTTCAACGACCCTCTAAAAAGGATGCAAATGACCAGCTGTCTGCAAGGAATATAAATCCTTCCATTCCCCCACTATCCTGTCAGAGCTGAAGAAGCTTCTTGGATGAGAAGCGAAACATCTTCAAAGAAAAATCAAGAAAGTCCAGTTGCCTCCTGGAAAAAGCACCTTTGGGACATACAATAGTGGCCAAAATTGTGGAAACCTTTTGGGAAAAGTGTATTTTTGAGGTTTGATGGTTAATAACACCACTTTTTTTTTTTTTTTTTTTTGAGATTATATATCAATGGAAAGATCATTTAATCAGGAATGTAATGCAGCAAAGTTTGTCCAATTATCTGCATGCTACGAAAGGTTATAGCCAAATAACCAGAAAAAGGAAGCGCAACTTGCTCAGGTTGATATCCGGTAGCTTTCCTTCATCTGATTGTAGCCAATGAGCATGAGCCACTGCTGGAATGGCCTGGGAATAGCCCAGACCTTAACCCAATTGAAAATCTATAGAGCCGACTAAAGAAACTTGTTAGTCAGACGCGACCCAGCAATAAAACCCAGTTAATAGAAGCAATCATTCAATCTTGGTTTCACATTATAACAGCTGCAGAACTAAAAGACTTGGTTCACTCCATGGGAAGACGTTGTAAGGCCGTAATTCATGCTAAAGGTTACCCAACTAAGTATTAACTGACATGGTGATAATTTTTGTATATCTCGTTTTTTTCTATGGTGATAATTTTTGTATATCTCGTTTCACTTTTCTTCTTTATAACTGCTATTCTAATAGCAAATCCTTCATAAAAGTTATTGCATTACATTCTTGACTAAATTATCTTTCCATTGATATATAATTTTATGGTACTACTCTGAGGTGGGTTCCTCCCGGTTTGGACCGGTTCGCCCGAACTGGTAGCGACCCGCTGGTGACGTCACAATGATGTCACGGATCCGGTTCGGTCGGTGCTGGTCCGTGGGCGCCGCCATATATTTTTTTGATTTTTTTTTTTTTGAATTATTTATTTTTTCTTTCTTTCTTTTCTTTTGTTTTTTTTTTTTTTGTTGGAGTTTTTTTTTATTTTTTTGGACTGCGCATGCGCACGCGTGTGCCCACGAGGCACGGCCACGCAGCGCGGGAAGAAGCGAACCGGCAGCGAGGTAACCCACCCCTGGTACTACTCCAAAAAAAGTGGTGTTATTAGCTAGTTTTAGAAAATACACTTTTCTCAAAAGGTTTCCACAATTGTGGCCACTACTGCATGATAAAAATAGAGTTAGCGCTCCTAGTTGGGCTTCTTTTCTGGATTAATTCACAAGTTGGTATTTACAGGTATGGTGGGTGAACTGTTGAAAGACCTGAAGAAGCCTAACCCGTATATGTTAATCTATATATGTTTGCCATTAGACTTTGCGTGATCTCACTTCCAGTGTCAGACCAAGACGCTAAGCGACAGAGATCCTAAGATATTTTTTAAAAGTGAATTATGATGCCAATGAAGTTAGAAGTGACCAGTGTCTAAAATGAACCTAGACTTTGTGTTTTTATGAGCAGGTTTACAGCTATAATTTCAGCCACGATAAACAGTCCACTTTATAGTGATACAATTATAGAAGCTAAGTGAAATATAGCTATAAGGATTAAAGCCAGTTCTACAGCCAGAACTATTTGATTGCAGATAATTGAATTTGGGTGGATTGGTCCCAGTGATTCAGAGAGATAAATCCAACTGAAATGCAGATACTTTTTTATTCAGTTGTGGATGAAGCTATATAATAAAATAAGGATTTAGAACTTCATGTTAATAATAACGTAAGCATACACCTCCTCCTCATCAAATTAAGGACTGATGGAAAATCATCTCAAGAACATTTCCCTCTGTTGGTTCCCTAATCATGATCAGTGGGACTTAAGACTACATTTAGGACTTAGAACTTAGAATAACTTTATTTTCACTTTGAATATACACTAATTGGCATACATTAAAATGAAATTTCATTACATACAGCTCTCAAAGGGTCGCCACCTCCAATATACACTACATAAACATGGCAAAATACATACATATATACATATGCTTGTACCCACATATATTATATGACACAGGGAAACAACACAATCTAGTTTGGATGTATACATGTACATGGCAAGAAAAACGAATCTTGTGAGTTTACTCGGTGGATGGCATAGGAAACAAAGCTATTACAGAATCTGGTAGTCTTGCTAGAAATATTTTGAATCCCCTCCCAGAGGGGAGCAACAGAAACAGACCATAAAGTGGATCTGTGGGGTCTCTAACAAGGCTTTGAGCTCTAAACACATACCGTTTATAAGCAGTATCCTGAATAACAGGAAGCAAGCTTCCTATAATCTTCTCAGCTGTCCTTACCACTCTCTGTATGGACTTTCTATCTGAGGCATTGCTCAGAAAAATTTAAAACTTAGAAAAACTTAAGAACCGTCTGTTTGATTGGACTTCTGAATTCCTAGTTCAAGTAATCTTATCAAAAATTGTACCCTTTCTGGAAGACATAGAATAAAAGTTTTAATGAAGTACTATTTTGTTTCTTATAGAAGAGAATATTTGTAGCTCAGGATTGAACCGCGGGGTCCTTGGCATTCTCTGAGCTTGGTTGTTTTCTTGCAGACATTTCATTACCAAGCTAAGTAACATTATCAGTGCTAGTAAGGGAGCAGGGTTTGATCTCATTTTATATACTAGAGGCTTGCCCTGTCAGTATTGGTGACTGGACTTCATGGTTCCTTGACTGGGCTGTTTTTTTACTGTTAGCTTTTTTTGGTAGTTTCTTGACTGACGTATTGTTTGCTTCTTGATTGTTGATCTAGTGTTAATCTTGATATTAATCTCTGCTAATCTGGGTGTTGATAGCTGGTAAAGAGGGGGTTTAGATCTTTTTGTTTCCATTTTTGCTTCTTGGTTGTCCCTTTTGAATGATATGTAGATGTTCTTTATCTCTGTGTGTCTGTTGATGGCTGATTTGTCTGAATGCAAGGCTTCCAGGAATTCTCTCACACTTTTTTGGACTTGGCTTTGTTTAGGATGCTCTTTTGAAATTATGGTGAAATCTGTCCATGTATTGTGAATTTAAGGAGTTTTCATCATGCCTTCTGACTGATAATTGGTGTTCATGGAGAGAAACACCATTTTTCAATTTCATTTCAATTAAAGAACATGGTGCATTCATCAATGATCTAATTGATTTGGAATTGTCTATTCATATACAGAACACATAAAAGTTTGGATCAATAAACCTACATTTGTTCTGCTATAATCTGCATTTTCAAAGTTAAAAAAAAATCCTGCATGTTTCAAGCTTGTTTTATAACAGCACATGGAAGAAAAGATGAAGATGGTTGATTTTTAAGGCTAGCCATCATGCTCATCTATTCACACTTTAGCAGGCTGAGGAAGAAAAACAAAGCAGAACTTGTAAATCTCTTTCCAATATCATAAAATGGATGATACAGGAGATGGTTGATCAGTTCCTGAGAGACGTAATTCAATGTTGGGGTTATAAATGGGCTCATCAATCAGTCAGGCCTTTGTTTCTCCAGTTGTATTAGCTCTGCTATCCTCTCTATTAAATTAGCCCTTTGTTATAAATCTGCCTTTATTCTACCTTCTGTGAACATTTGAAATGTTCTCCCTTACTGGAGATGTGCTACCGGGGTTGATGAACTGTTTCCCGTTTCAGCAGAAATTTTCTTCTCTTTCCCATATGAGATGAGAATGTGGTTCTTTTCAGGACAGTAGTGTTCTGACCTAGGCTTCCTGATTAAAGAATACGGCACAAACGGTGTCCCCAAAACCTCTTTTATTTGTAATGGCTGGTAGTTATTTTCATTACCAGCCGTACTAAGTCCCACGCAAAGGATAAGAAGTCCGACAACAGTCTTTCAGGGAAAGGCAGATAAAAACATGAACCTTGATCTTCTTTGACAAACTGCCAAGGACTGATTAGCAGGAAAACTTGGCAAGGTCCAAACAGAAACAGAAACAGAGTCCGAGTTGCAATGACTAGAGCTAGAGGTGAACTGAGTTGCTTCCTGCAATGAACCCTATCGTGTTCTCCACTTATATAGCCTATGGGAGGGGCCAATTATCTCTAAGCCTTACTCCTGAGTAGTCCTGCTCCTCTGTAACTGTTCTTGCCTTCTGGCAGCTCTGCGCATGCGCGCATTGAGAACAGGCTTCCTCTGTTCCTCTTCCTTGCTCATGTCAGCCTCTGGAGGTTCTGGAGTCGGGACAGATCTCCCAAATGGCCCTGGCTGGATCCCTGCCTCTGGCACCGAGCCTTCTCCAGACTCCAGGCCTGGCCCATGGTTCTTCCCAGCCTCCTTGCTGTCTGACTCTGCTGCCAGCTCCGCAGGCCGCTGGCGGACCACAACAAGTAGTGCTGTAGGTTTATCAGCCAAAACAAGCAAACATACAGGTCTGCACCATCTTCCATCTAATTTTCCTTGCAACATGAACTTTGAATTGACTGCTTTTGTTCTGCCTAGTTTTCAATAGCAATAACAATAACACTTAGACTTATATACAGTAGAACCTCTGGTCACGAACACTTCTGACCACAACCAAATTGGGTTCTGACTGAAAAATTCACAATTTTTTTTTTCGCGGCCGATTTCCCCTTCCACACCATTTTTTTTGTTTTTGTTTTTGTAAGCACCAAATTTCCAAAATTAGGTTCTGGTCATGACCAAATCGGTTTGCGACCAAAGTTATGGAACAAATTATGGTCGTGACCAGAGGTTCTATTGTACCACTTCATATTGCTTTACAGCCTGCTCAAAGCGGTTTACAGAATCAGCATACTGTCCCCAGCAATCTAGGTCCTCATTTTACCAACCTTGGAAGGATGTAAGGCTGAGTCAATCTTGAGCCGGTTAGGATCGAACTTCTGGCAGTGAGCAGAGTTAGCTTGCAATAGTCCATTCTAACCACTGCACCACCACTGCTTCCCCTCTACCACAGTCCCAGTTTCTCATGTGTCCCCATGGGAAAATTAATTTGTCCACCCCGATCTAGAAGATTAACTTCAACATCCATGCAAGACAAATCAGTTTCTGTGATGAACGTACTGTTCTAATGGGATTAATTAATTAATTAATTCATTCATTCATTCATTCGTTTGAAAAGGAGCAAGACCAGTCCAAGTTATGAAAGCTTCCACATCCATGAGTTGACTGGCCTATTAGATGGATTTCACTACAGTGCTGCTGCAGTGCTAGTACTAATGCAGAGAAGAGCAACAAAGAGGATTAGAGACCTAAGAACTGTTGTAGAAATTGGTTACATCTCATTTAGAATAGAATAGAATTCTTTATTGGCCAAGTGTGATTGGACACACAAGGAATTTGTCTTTGGTGCATATGCTCTCACTGTACATAAAAAAAAAACATTCATCAAGAATCATAAGATACAAAAAGATACAATAAACTGAATGGAGT
>QLTV01000619.1:374718-396568 GCA_003457575.1 Thermophis baileyi | reverse complement strand
AGCCCTCTTTTGATTCGTGCAGTATACAGGTCCTCAATGGAAGGCAGGTTGGTAGCAATTGTTTTTTTCTGCAGTTCTAATTATCTGTTGAAGTCTGTGTCTGTCTTGTTTGGTTGCAGAGCCAAACCAGTCAGTTATAGAGATGCAGATGACAGACTCAATAATTCCTCTGTAGAACTGAATCAGCAGCTCCTTGGGCAGTTTGAGCTTTCTGAGTTGGTGCAGAAAGAACATTCTTTGTTGTGCTTTTTTGATGACGTTATTGATGTTAGGTGGCCATTTTATGTCTTGAGATATGATAGAACCTAGAAACTTGAAGGTCTCTACTGTTGATACTGTGTTGTCTAGTATTGTAAGAGGTGGTAGTATAGGAGGGTTTCTCCTAAAATCTACCACCATTTCTACAGTTTTGAGTGTGTTTAGTTCAAGATTATTCTGGTCGCACCACAAGGCTAGTTGTTCAACCTCCAGTCTATATGCAGATTCGTCATTGTCTCTAATGAGACAATGAAAAGAAGGACTAGGGTTGACAGGATAGCTGTCTTCCAATATTTGAGGGGCTGCCACAAGGAAGAGGGGGGTCACCCTATTCTCCAAAGCACCTGAAGAAGCAATGGATGGAAACTAATCACTCTGCTTAGCTTCCAAGCTCAAATGAAGGTAGCTGAATACTATCATCTAGATAGTAGATTTAAGTAGAGAGTAGCTGGCAGATATTTAATAGACAATAGATAATATAATTAGCAACAGCTGAACTATCATTACAAAATTGGCTACCGTAGTAACAAGCCCAAACTTTTGAAGATACTCAGGAGAGCTATGATCACCTGTCTGATTCATTTGCAAAGGTGTATCAAATATATAATTCTGGCTATCTGGCTATCTGGCTATGTGCATACAGGCATATAGAAAGACTTTAGAAACTGCATGAAGTAAGTTCTTTTCTTTAAACCTCTGATTATTAGACAGAAACTTCAGCACAAATCCTAGTAGCCCATCCCATAGTTGATCTGAGGTTGGTAGCATCTCTTATGCCACAGAAGAATATGATGAATTACATTCTTTGTGTATGTGCAATGATTAATTAAACTTGTCTGAGTGCATTTAATTCCTTTTGAGCCTCACTTCTATTTTTAGAGACTGTAATTTGGGAACTGCCACTTCTTCAGTCTTAGCAACAACTTTTGGTGAGACTATTTTTTTTTTAATCTCCAAAGTAAGAAAACGGATTTACAGCTGGCAACGATTTGGGAGAAAACTAATTTAATGCACCTCCACTGTTCCCATGGAGAGATAAATTCATCATTCTGGAACTATGGGTTCTGGACTGCTGTTATGCTATACATAATATGTGGGGTCCTTGATGCTCTCTGAGCTTGGTTGTTTTCTTGTAGACATTCCATTACCAAACTAGGTAAAAGTGCTAATGATGATACCTAATTTGGTAATGAAACATCTGCAAGAAAAGCACCAAGTTCAGAGAGCACCAAGGGCCCCTCAGTTCAACCCTGAGCTACAAATACTCCCTTCTATCAGTATAGGTAATATGAAAGGATGCAGTCCTGAATGCTCTTAATCCCTAATAACTACATGAGACTTTTCTTCTGGGAAAATTCATCATCCAAATCTCATCATCTAGATTTAGGATTTAGTTCAAAAGTACTATAGATTAAAAGTCAAGTTTCCATATGGAGTGTAGCAGTGAATAGCTTTGAATCTAGAATCTTTCTGTCTGGATAGCATTTCAGTTTCCAGTCAGATACCGGCTTGGTCAAACAATATGCTATACCTCAGTTTTCTAGTCATAGTTTGTTGAAATAGATCCAGTGAGCAGGGTCCATGCACCATATGCTGCATGCTACTAACCATGGTTTACAAACACTGAGGCTGGATTTGCCATTGTATGCTAAGGCAAAATCAACCAAATCAGATTAGACCTGGTTGTGAACTCAGCCTTTGTCTGAAAGTTGTCTCATTGTCTCAAAGAGGCCATCTGTGTCAAAATTGAACAGCCCTCTCTCAACAGAGGGGGAGGGATACGGCATCATCTATCTCCAGTCTACAACACAGTCCTTTCAACAGTTCCAAGAAGGCTCCACACCCATTTGCCCCACTCAGGTGACCCTGCCGACACAGATAAACCTCCAAGTGGCCTCAACCACTCTCTAAAAGAATGCATTTGGATTAGGTCAGGGGTGGGTTCTAACTTACCTCACTGCCGGTTCGCATCCTCCCGCGCCGCGTGGGCACGCCTCGCGGGCGCACGCGCAAAACGTGCACGTGCATGCGCGCCAGAAAGTCCAGTTGCCTCTTGAAAAAACACCTTTGGGACATTGTCTGAAAGCTTAAACTTGCTTGGATTTCAGTAAAATAGTTAAGAAGGGAATGTCAAGAACATATTTGTGGCATTAAAATGCCAAACTCAACTTCTCTCACTGTTAGCATGAATATGTTAAATAATATAATAAATGAAAAATTGAAGGACACCAGAATCAACGAGCTATGAAGTTAATCAGGAGTCTTCTCAGAGCATCTTCTGAAACAGTCTGTCTAGAAGGACCAAGTGCCACCATTAAACAGTGTTTTCAATTCCTATTACAAACAGGTGGCTCAGAATTTAATGAAAACTCTTTAGCATCCCAGCAAATCAACAGAAACCTGTTCTTTTTTCAGTTCTCAAAATAACCAGTTTACCAAGGTCATAAAAGTGGACTATTCGAACTCGATTGCAACAGTTTTTGCTCTTCAACTGGGCCCAGTACTCTTCAACATCTTCATAAACTCTCTAGATGAGGGGACAGAAGGGGAATTCATCAAATTTGCAGACAACACCAAACTGGGGGGAATTGTCAACACCTTGGAAGATACTCATGATTTAGAAGGATCATGATAGAGTTGAGCTTTGGGCCCTAGCCAACAAGATATAGTTCAGTGGAGAGAAAAGCAAGGTCCTGCAATTAGGCAGGAAAAAACAAATGCACAGCTATAGAATAGGTGGTACCCAGAGGTGGGCTGCTGCCGGTTCGGACCGGTTTGGGCAAACTGGTAGTTCCGACCACTGGCTGGGCCCGCCTACCTGCCCCAGCGCTATCCAATCCTATATATCTCATTCTCTGGCTCACTCGCCCCGCCCACACAGCCCAGCTGATTTCTGCGCCTCACCCGCTCTACTCACCGTGGCTGCCCGAGAAGGTGTGCTGGAAGCCGCACGCATGAAATCGCCGTGTGTTTGAAGCTGCACATGCTCACATTTTCAGTTCTGCACTAGGCAAACCAGTTGTTAAATTATGTGAAACCCACCTCTGGTGGTACCTAGCCAAACAATAGTAACTTGAGATGGACCTTGGTGTCATAACAGACCATTACTTAAGTATGAACTAACAGTGTCCTGAAGCTGCTAAAAAAGCCAATTCAGTCCCTGGCTGCATCAACAGCAGGATAGCATCATATATATATATGCCTGGAATACACTACCTGACTCTGTGGTTTCTTCCCCAAACCCCCAAAACTTTAACCTTAGACTGTCTACTGTTGACCTCACCCCATTCCTAAGAGGTCTGTAAGGGGCATGCATAAGCGCACCAACGTGCCTACCGTCCCTGTCCTAATGTCCCCTTTTATTCGTATCCATTTCATGTATTAATAACCATGTTTATACCTATATCTGTTATCTAATACATGCTTGACAAAACAAACAAACAAACAAACAAACAAACAAACAAACAAACAAACAAACAAATAAGGTATGTCTAGCCTAATGAAGAGAAGGATTAGGGATGATGTGATAGCTGTTTTCCACTTCTTGAGGGCAATCACAGGAAGGAGGGAGTCAACTTTAAAGCACTTGAAACTAAGACAAGAAACAATGGGTGGAAGTTCTCAGAGAGTCTGGAACTAAGGAGAAATTTCTTCATAGTGAGAACAATTAATCAATGGAACAGTTCTCCTCCAGGAGTTGTGGGTCCTCCATTGCTGGAGGTCTTCAAGAAAAGACTGGAGAGCCATTTGTCCAGAATGCAATAAGGTGTCCTGCCTTGAACGAGAAGACCCCCAAAGTCCCTTCCAGCTCCTCTATGATCCTATGATTCTAGTTCACCGCATCTAGAAACCTACTAATATTTGTCATCTGGAAATTTCTGTAGGTCAAGTTGCTCTTGATTGATTAACACCCCCCCCTTTCAGTATAAATATTAAGATTGGATTTTTTAAAAAAGTTCTGATATTCTTTCTCGCATGCTACTTAATAAAAAGAGCAACAATCCTAATCATCCCTTCATTGAAAAAGGTCTACTGTCTTTACGGGGATTTGCAACATTCCTAGCAAAAGCTGATTTGCATGTCCTTTGATAAATTAAGCCAGCATTGTAATGTAGTACTACAAATTCCAGGAAACATTGCAATCAGACAGGAAATGAAACAGTTAGGAAAGGAGTAGGTGGAATGGAGAACTGTGAGATTGTTCTGTGTAAAATTTCTCTATAATAAAGAGTTATGAGTTATGACTTCCTCTGAAATCTGTATTAAGGACCCTCTAAGGAAAAAAAAATAGAAGCATCATTTTACCTACTTTCAAATTCACCCCTTAGGAAATGTGACTAGGCATCCTATCATTTTTTCCCCCTCTTTTTAATAGAAGTTGCAGATTGAGTTGAAGTCTTTAGGGACTTGGCTCAGATGAGCTGCAAATCTCCATCTTAGCACATTCTGTGCCATTGAATTTCTTTGTGTGTTTCTCTCTGTCTGCGTGGATGAATGAATAATTTCATTCAGATTTATTGTCGATGGATCAGACCTCTCGGTCTCTCACTGACATTAGAGGTAGTCTTTGCCTACCAACGATAACTAGGACCAGGAACTTGGTCACTAAGAAATACGCTTGTAAAGTACAATGTCACATGATCGCTGTATTACTATTCTTCTTCTCATCCTTCCTATTACCTATCTCCTTTTCTACTTAGGACTATAACTTTGTTGCTGTCTCTTTATGATTTCTATTGTTTTATTTAGTTTCCTAGTATGATTTGTGTTGATTGCTTATCTAGTATCCTATGTCTGTCACTAAGTGTTGTATCTTATGGTTCATGATGAATGTATTTATGATGACTATGATCATGATTTATCACTTATATCTTGTATGTACACTGAGAGCTTATGCACTGAAGACAAATTCCTTGTGTGTCCAATCATACTTGGCCAATGAATCACCTCATCACATTGGCATAGGATGGTAGTCTGGCAATCTCATTTGCCATCATTAAGGCCAGTTGTGGGATTCAACATTTTTTACTACCGGTTCTGTGGGCGTGGCTTGGTGGGCATGGTGTGGCTTGGTGGGCGTGGCTTGGAGGGCGTAGCAGGGGAAGGATACTGTAAAATCTCCATTCCCTCCCCACTCCAGGGGAAGGATACTGCAAAATCCCAATTTCTTCCCGATCAGCTGGGACTCTGGAGGCAGAGAATAGATGGGGGCAGGGCCAGTCAGAGGTGGTATTTACTGGTTCTCCAAACTACTCAAAATTTCTGCTAACGGTTCTCCAGAACTAGTCAGAACCTGCTGAATACCACCTCTGATTAAGGGGAATCTCACATGGTCACGGTGTTCCATGATCACCATTTGTGACTTCCTGCCAACTTCCCCATTGACTGTGTTGTTGGAAAGTTGCACTGAATTAATCGTAATTGCAAGCTGGTCACCAGGGACCCAAATCACGATCATGTGACTGTGAGGACACTACAAATGACCCAAGGGCCCATTGTAGGTACCTCTTGGTCAGTGCTGTCATAACTTCCAATGGTTGTTGAACAAGTGGAAATTAAATGGGGACTGCCTGTACTACAATGTTCAGTGTGATGTTGAACTGATTTAAGAATAAGTGGACTGAGGACATGGCTAAGTGTCCTGTCTTCTTTGTATCAATCACTTTCCGGGAGGTGATTTGCATCCTCTGTGGCATTCCGTATTTGAACTGAATCTCAGGAAAAGACATGATGAGAGTAGTTTCACATTTGTTGTGGCCTGCCAGCGACCCATGCAGCTGGTTGCAGACTCTGACAGCGAAGAGGCTGTTGTGTTGATGCGCCAGCGGCCTGTGCAGCTGGTACCTGAGTCGGACAGTGAGGAGGTTGGTGGGGACCCGGTGCCAGAGGCAGCGATTCAGCCAGGGCCTTCAGAAACTCCAGAGGCTGCCATGAGAGAAGAAGAAGAAGAAGAAGAAGAAGAAGAAGAAGAAGAAGAAGAAGAAGAAGAAGAAGAAGAAGAAGAAGAAGAAGAAGAAGAAGAAGAAGAAACGTATTGCCTTGGTCTTTGAAACTCCTGTCCTGCTCTTGATTCCAATCGGCATTACTTTTCCTGTTCATAGGTCTGGGCTTTCTGCCAACTTCAGTAAGTTCTAGTGGCTATTATCAGTTAGCCTAATTTGTTGGACTTCTTTGATTCTTTGTGCTTGCACTCTTGCCAACTGTTAAGACGTTAATTAACAGTTGGTACACTGAAAGGACTGATTTATGATTTCATCGACTTTAACAAACATGACTGCTAAGAGAGCATTAGTAGTTTAAAGAGTATTAAACAAGGTTTGCTTGTACGTTGCTTATGTTGTTTTTCTCAGTTCGGCAGCTGGGACAGAACAACATTGGACTTTTTTCAGATTGGGTCGCCCAATCCAAATAGGAAGTGTCATGCCCCCATCGGAGTCTGACTCTGCAGCGGAAGATGAGCTGGAACAAGAACTGACAGCAAGTGAGAGGGCAGCTCTGTTGGCCTTGGAGGAAACTGGGGAAGGGCAGAGTCAGGCCAGGCCAGGCTGTTCGGAATTAGCAAGGCCTGCAGGCAGGGAGGAACAGAGCTCAGCCGAGGAGCATGAACCACCCCCTTCTGATGCAAGAGCTTGGAGAGTGCAGAGAAGGCGGGATCAGCTCAGACGGAGGAGGCCACTCACGAGGAGAGTGCCCCGCCCAGCTTCACCAGGCACACTTGGTGAATGAGACTTAAGGAGACGCCGTGGGGAGGGGCATTTGTCGGGACCAAATGCTGAGTTCCTGGAGTGTTGGGTGCCGATGTTTGAACTTGCCAAGAATCCTTGCATTCCTGTGTGGCATTCTGGACTGATTATCTGTATCTTTTGCCCCCTGAACTCCTTGCTTGGTTCTTGTTTTGCTAGATAAATTTGGGGTTTATTGCCATGCAGCCTTGGTGCAGACAGTGCTGGGCTGGACTAATTGCGACCAGAGGCTGTTTGAGGTTTGTTTGGGGGAGATTTGGAGCCCTAAAAGGGCCGGTTTGAACTGCCAGCTGTTTGTGTTATCTCTGTGCCGTGCCCTGGGTCATCACAGGAAAGGTGTTGCAGAAACAATCCTATTAGAAGTTCACTTCCTACCACCTCTTCCTGCTCCACTACCACCATCAACAACAACTAGACATTTGAAACAGGTAGAAACCCTTTTGCAAGGAAAGAAGCTTCTGAAAGATTACAAGGCGGGTTTCTAGAGAGCTCTTTCTGGAAGAGACCATTGATGTAAAAACTCAGATTCAGGTAGCCAATGGGAATTGGGCAGATCATAACATTGAACATGGCATTGCCCGCTTGGTCCCTAAGGCAATGTAGATTATTGGTATGCCAAGATCTGGGTTGAGAAAAGAAAGGAGACCTCTAACACTGGAATGAATGACTTCAGGCCGTCTTTGTAGCAACCTGAGGCTGAGCAGAGAGACCACATGAAGAAGGGTCTCCCTTTAAAAAAAATGTAAGCAGGATTGGAGGATGAGTCTATAGCCGTGATGGCAAACCTATGGCACACGTGCCAGAGGTGGCATGCAGCGCCCTCTCTGATGGCACATGAGCCGTCGCCCCAGCTCAGGTCCACCGCGCATGCGCACGCGCCTCCCACCAGCCAGCTGATTTTTGGGTCTCTGCCACGCATGTGCGGGGGGCGGGGCACATGCAGGAGATGCGTGTGCATGCACGGGGGGGGTCATGTACACATGTGGGGGTCACATGTGCATGCACGGGCAGGGGGAGCACAGGGGCAGGGGGAGCATGGTGGGTCACGCGTGCATGCGTGGGGGTGGGGGAGCATGGGGGAGCGTGCACATGTGTGGGGGGCAGGGCGCAATGGGGGGTCACGCACGCATTGCATTATGGGTGCGGGCACACGCTTTCGGCACGCGACGACAAAAAGGTTACCATCACTGGTCTATAGCCTTTTTCATGGATCAAGAGGAACACTTAAGTTTCATCCCTGGTTTTCCTAAGTGTATTTTTTCTAGATAATGATGATGTTATCCATTCAATCCTAGCTGACTCTTGGCGATTCTATGGGCCAGATCTCTTCACAACTTCTGATCTCGCACTACTTCTTTGAGTTGTTCTATGCTCTGGCTGGTGCCAACTTTGATGGTGATCAGCGTCTTTTGGCCACCTGGTTTCCCTTCACCTCTAACTCTTCCAAACTTAATTGCTTTCTCCAGTGACTTCCCCTGCATGACATGGCCAAAGTAAGTGAGACTTCTAAAAAAAGAAAGAACTGAAAATAGATCACCCGTTGAATTATAAATACCTATACAATTGCTTTGTCCCACCTGGATCAACTATGAAAACCAATGGAATGAAATTTTTCCTTTTAAGTCCAGGTATGACACTGTCTATGTTCCATCAATCAGAATAGAGCTGGAAGGGACCTTTGAGGTCTTCTAGACCAACCCCTTGTTCAAACAAGAGACCCTATATCATTTCAGACATGTGGCTGTCCAGTCTCTTCTTAAAGATCTCCAGTGATGAAGCACCCACAGCTTCTGGACGCAAGCTGTTCCATTGGTTAATTATCCTCACTGTTAGGAAGTTTCTCCTTAATTCCAGGTTGCTTTTGTCCTTGATTAGTTTCCATCCATTGTTTCTTGTCCTGCCCTCCGATGTTCATCTCTGTCAATCTCTTTTCGATGTGAATATATATATAGGCACAAATATGCACTCAAGAGGGGAACAGGCTTCTCTTGGCAAACACAGTTTGTATTCATACTACACATAGCTCAGTTTCTGTATTAAACCTTTTTAAGGGTTGTATAGTGAAGGTTCAACAAATTGAAGAAATTTGTACCATGCCCCAAATCTCTCCCTCCCTCTCTCTCTCTCTGTCTCGCTCTCCCTCCCTCCCTCCCCCTCTCTCTCCCTGTTTCTATCTCTCTGTTTCTATCTCTCTGTTTCTCTCTCTCTCTCCCTCTCTCTCTCTCCCCCCTCTCTCTGTTTCTCTCTGTTTCTCTCTGTTTATCTGTGTTTCTCTCTCTCTCTCTCTCTTTCCCTCCCTCCCTCCCTCTCTCTCTCTGAGTGTGTGTGTGTGTGTGTGAGAGAGAGAGAGAGAGAGAGAGAAGACCATTTAAACCAAACTCTTAAGGCATTATTTATCTCTTGGTCTTCTGAATTTTCTGAATCACTTGGATTCGGTGTGACTTTTTTCCTCTTCCTTAATCTGTTTCCTACCTATCACTGAACCATAGTCATATCAGTTCTACAAGAACAAGCTAATACGCACATTCTACTTCTTCTATTGCCACAAGAAGTCTTGGAGGAATGATATTTCTGTATTTAATTGTGGCTCATGATGTCCCTTGATCTACACTGCTTCATCAGGTAACATGTCTGAAACTGAGCTAATTTTAATATGTAGTTTAGGAAGCAGATTAAAGGTACCATGGATCACAAATATGATCCATGTATGTCTAGTCTAGTGAAAAGAAGGACAAGGGGTGACATGATACCAGTGTTCCAATATTTGAGGGGCTGCCACAAAGAAGAGGGGGTCAACCTATTTTCCAAAGCACCAGAAGGCAATACAAGAAACAATGGATGGAAACTAATCAAGGAGAGGAACAATCTAGAACTATGGAGAAATTTCCTAATAGTGAGAACAATTAACCAATGGGATGGCTTGCCTTCAGAAGTTGTGGCCAGAGGTGGGCTGCACTTACATTCAGAAGTACTCGCTTCACTCCCACGTGCCCCTTTGGGACTGAAACGGAGCTTCAAACATGCTGCTAATCAACTCAGGCAGCTCCGGTGAGTACAGCAGGGGCAGCGCGGAACTCAGCTAGGCAGTGTGGGCAGGGGAATTGAGCCAGAAAGTTAGTTATATATGGAAAGCATAGCGCAAGGATGGGTGGGCGGGCCCAGCCTGCGATGACAGCTAAGGGTTCGCCCGAACCCATGCGACCATGCTGCAGCCCACCACTGATTGTGGGTGCTCCATCACTGGAGACTTTTAAGAAGAATCTGGAATGGTGTAGGGTCTCATGCTTCAGCAGAGAATTGGATTAGAAGATTTCCAAGGTCCCCTCCAATTCTGTTATTCTATTAAATGATAAATGAATACCGTACAAAAGATAACAAATTGATCCATTGAAGAAATGAACTCAGAGTTCTTACTCAAGGCACAAATGACCAGGCTAAAATTATCCTACTTTGAACACATTATGCAAAGACCTAGATACCTTGAGAAGTCTATGGTGGAAAGGTGAAGGACAAGAGAAGAGGACCTCCAGCAGCAAGGTGGATGGATTCAATTACAGTAGTGATGGGTACACTGTTAGAAGACCTGGTTGAGAACAGATTCTCCTGAGGGAAAAAAAAATACATGTGGTTGCTAAGAGTCAACAATGACTTGGCACATAATCAGTGCCAATATCAAGCCATCAATCAAAGTTTATCAACCATAGCCAAGAACCGTGATGGCGAACCTATGGCACGTGTGCCACAGGTGGCATGCGGAGCCATATCTGAGGGCACGTGAGGCGTTGCCCTATGTCAGCTCCAGTGCGCATGCGTGTGCTGGCCAGCTGATTTTCGGCCTTGGGGAAGGCCGTTTTCACCCTCCCCAGGCTTCAGGAGGCTTCCCTGAAGCCTGGGGAGGGTGAAAAACGGCCCAATGGGCCTACCGAAAGTTTGGAAATGAACTTCCAGTTTGCCCGTTGGGCCATTTTTCGCCCTCTGGAGGCTTCATGGAAGCCTCCTGAAGCCTCCGGAGTGCGAAAAACGGCCCAACGGGCAAACCGGAAGTTTGGAATGGACTTCTGGTTTGCCCGTTGGGCCATTTTTTGCACTTCGGAGTCTTCAGGGAAGCCTCCTGAAGCCTCCGGAGGGTGAAAAACGGCCCAAGAGGGGGACGCATGTGCAATGATGCGTGCATGCGCAGTGCGGCATGCGTGGATGGGGTTGTGTGTTAGCGCACGCGCGCTAGCGTGCACTCGTGCTCCCATTTTTGGCATGCAAGAAGAGAAAGGTTCGCCATCACTGGCCAAGAACAACCAGATTGGTTTTAGATGTCCTGCTAACCTAAAAGGAAAGTAGAAGTTGATGCTCTCCTCCCTCCAGTAATACTGGATGGTTTAAAAGGGAAGAAATATAACTCATCTTACCAACGTAGTAAGGTCCTTACCACAACAGGAAGTCCTCTTACATTACTATTCTTAGCTGACAACATGAACATAATTATTCTTCAAAGAACTAGAAGCTTTCCTTTCTCTCACTAGGTCAGGGGTCTCCAAACTTGGCAAATTTAAGACTTGTGGACTTCAACTTTCAGAGTTCCTCAGCCAGCTGGCTGAGGAATTCTGGGAGTTGAAGTCCACAAGTCTTAAAGTTACCAAATTTGGAGATCTCTACTCTAGGTGATCCCTATCTCTAGAAATAAATTTCTGCTGAGACATGAAAATTATTTCTAACCTGATGAATGGAAGACATTTGTATCCAAAACAAGAGGTGTGGGATTCTACTTCAGTATTTCCAACAGTCAGAATGACTTACCGTATTTTTCAGACTATAAGACGCACTTCCCCCCCCCCAAAAAAAGTGGGTGGAAATGTCTGTGTGTCTTATAGAGTGAATGTTGCCAAAGCCCCGCCCATCCCCTGGCCCCCACCCTTTGGCCTCTGCCTCCCAGCAATTTGCCTCCTTGCACCAAACAGCAAACAGCCTGGTCAGTTTCAGCACAGCCCGATTTAGCACGAGCAGCTGATTGATGGTTGGATCTGCCTCCCGGAATACCACCAATCAGCTGTTCCAGGCTGCAGGGATCACCACCGCCCATTAGCGCCATCACTGCCCATCGCCGCTGCCACTTATTGCCGCCTCCGTGCGACCCACTTTTGGCCTCCACGCGTCCCATTTTCGGCCTGTACCAGGCAGCGGGGATAGGTGGCGATCGCTGCTGCCTTGAATGGGCCAAAAATGGGATGAGTGGAGGCCAAAAACGGGACACGCGGAGGCTGAAAATGGGGTGCACGGAGGCAGCAATAGGTGGCAGCGGCGATGGAGCAGCTGATCGGTGATATTCCGGGATGCAGATCCAACTGCCAATCAGCTGCTCATGCTAAATCAGGCTGTGCTGAAGCTGACCAGGCTGTTTGCTGTTTGCTGCAAGGAGGCAAATTGCTGGGAGGCAGAGGCAGATTTTTTTTTCTTGTTTTCCTCCCCAAAAGCTAGGTGTGTCTTATAGTCCGGAGCGTCTTATAGTCCAAAAAATACGGTAATTCATCCCTGACTATTATGTTAAAAATTGGGCATTCCCACTTGTTTTTGGATGATGGCTGAAATTCAAATAGAGCAACCCCCCCCCCCAAAATTGCAGTATCCTGAACTCTTTGCCTAATAAACACAATCAGTTTTTGGAGTAGTTTGATTGGTTCTCTTTTGATTTCCTCTTTCAATGCAGAAATCATAGAATATAGGGCTGGAAGAGACCTTGGAGGTCTTCTAGTCCAACTCCCCCTTTTCCCATTAGTAGCTTGGCTTGGGTCTATGACGTTATTCAGCATTTCAAAAGCAAATAATCCAATTTTACCTTCAACAACGTTACACTTGTTCTAATCTCGGGTTGTTCTTTCTGCAGTGGCCGATGTATCCCATGCTTTAATGGAACAACCCTATTTTTCAAAAATGTTCTGCCAATATATCTTTAAAGTTGCAGAAGTTATTCTCATTGTGCATTAATGAAACCATGTCTAGAAGTGGCTCAGGTTTCACGCTATATATTTTTTTTAAAAGGCAGATGAACATAATATCCAAGGGATTGTCCCATAGATGAAGGCAAGTATTGGATCTCTGAAGTTCCAAATCTCTACTAGATTTAATAAGGTACAAAGGAAAATAAAGTAGATTTAGCCTGAAGATCTGATGAAATCTTATTTGAAAGAGCACTTTACAATGGAACAAAGAACTAGTCAGTTTTCCCTCACTGAAGGCCTTCAGAGAGATTCCACAAAGTCATCTATCATGGTTGTCATAATTCTAGATTTTCTACATCAGTGATAGAATCACACACAAATGTCTTCAAAGTCTTGTTAAGTTCTAGGACTTAGGACAGTGGTGAAATCCTGCCGGTTCGGTCCGGATCGTGTGTGCCGGTAGCGGCGGCGGCGGCGGGTGGTTCGGCGAACTGGTAGCGGCGGCAGCGCGAGGCTCCGCCCATCCGCCTGACATCGTTACTTCCTGGTTTTAATCCTCTGTAGCGGGGGCAGCGTGAGGCTCCACCCACCCGCCCAGATGTCGTTACTTCCTGGTTAACCCTCTGTGCATGCGCAGAGGGTCAAAAATCGGACATGACGACAGCGCGTGCACGGTGCATGCACTTCCGAACCGGTAGGGAAGGTAAGTAGATTTCACCCCTGACTTAGGAGTCCACCACACTTCATTGAAGTAACAGAGTCTCCCCTATATTTTGCAGGATGAAGGTAAAAAGAGACATCAGAGGTAAAATCCCAGTAAAAACATCATTTAATGGAATCTCTTTTTGCTTTCAAGTGGAATTGAATGATCCAGATGAAATCTTTTTCAACCTTTACTGATTCCTTTCATGTTGTTCTCCTCTCTTCCAAGCAGCTTGTGGCATGGCTAAATTTAATTTAGAGACATTTTTGGATAAAGTTTTTCTTAGCTAAGAGAAACTTTTTTAAAACAAGGAATCTGACATAAAAGAAAACAAAACCATGGAAGATGTCTCAGCAGAACTTATGAATTCATGGTGAGAAGGAACGAGCAATCATACAGCAACAAAGGCTATGGGGAACAAATTAATCAACTAGATCAATGAAAGATCAAGTATAGAAAAATCAAGGTTTGAATAAAACTTGCCCAACTTTATGCCAACTGGAATTGCTGAGTGTTTTTCAAATAGGGCTGCTCTTGAAAAGTATCTGGAAGCTTCAATTGGTTGACAATGAGATCACCCTTATGGTTTTGTCAAGTCTCAATTTCCACACATGTTATCTCTCTTGTAGGAGCTGCATTGGCTGCTGATTTGCTTCTGGGTCCAATTCAAAGTGTTGGTTGTCATCCCTAAAGCCCTACATGACCTAGGGCCAGGTTATTTGAAGAACTGTCCTTTCCTAGTCATATCTACCTGACCCACCAAAGCAGGGAGGCAAGGCATGTTATGGTTCCCACCTCTTAGGGAGGCCTATCTAATGGAACCAAGAAGAAGAGCCTTCCCTGTGGTGGCTCCCACCCTGTGGAACATCACCCCCGTGAAAATAAGATTGGCCCCCACTTGATGCTCTTTCACAAGGTCCTGAAGAAATGGTTTTACCAACGAGCTTGGGGAGCCCAGGGTGATATGGAGCCCATCAAGTGATTGATTGATATATAGTACAAGGGCAGTGGGGCAGGGATGGGTTGTGGATCCTGTTGCTGCCGGTTCGCTCAGGGTCGCGCTGCGGGCGCCCGCAGCAATCAAAAAATAGCTTCTGCGCATGTGCAGAAGCAAACATTCACTTCTACGCATGCACAGAAGCAAAATCCAAGACGACGGCGCCCACGGAGACCGCCGAAAGAACCGGTTCCGTGATATCACCAGCGGGTTGCTACTGGTTCAGGCAAACCGGTCCGAACCGGGAGGAACCCACCTCTGCAGTGGGGGTTTATTGGCTGTTGCATTGGAGGTTTATTTCTGTAAGCCACCCAAAGTCACTATGAGTAATTTGGGCAGCCATATAAATTTCCTAATCATTTAGAATAACAAACAAACAAACAAACAAACAAACAAACAAACAAACAAACCCTAAAACATATTACTACTGTAAATCTGATCAAGCTATGCATAATTGTAATCAAATCTTCCTTCATTAAGAAATGTTTCCATCAGCACAGCCTACTAAAACTGTGCAGTGATGCTCCCCTCTCTATCACCTGCGTGTCATCTAGCAAATGTCAGGCATGAGGGTCCAGCTAAACTAATTTATTGCTATTCATTCTTATGCACAGGAATTTTGTCAACTAACTGCTTGGACTTAGATAAGGGTCCATAGAATTCAAGGAAAGTTGAACTAAGTCTACTTGTGACTAAGTAAGGATTCTAGTCTGATCCCTCTTTTAACTCCACCCCCAGGTTCTACCACATCTTCTCCTATAGCAATTTCCCCAGAGGTGGGTTCCTCCCGGTTTGGACCGGTTTGCCCGAACCGGTAGTGACCCGCTGGTGACGTCACAGTGACATCACAGATCCAGTTCGGTTGGTGCCGGTCCGTGGGCACCGCCATCTTTTTTGGGGGGGAATTTTTATTTTTTTGAACAAAAAAATTTTTTTGGCATTTTTTTATTTTTTATTTCCTTCTGCGCATGCGCAGAAGCTGGGTTTACAACACTGTGCATGTGTCGCCATCTTGTTTTCAGCTTTTTTGGGAGGGGGGAATTTTTTTCAATTCTTTTGTCAGTGCGCATGCACGCGCGCACAAAGCACGTGCGCCCACGAGGTGCACCCACGTGGCGCGGGAGGAAGCGAACCAGCAGCGAGGTAAGTTAGAACCCACCCCTGAATTTTCCCCAATGAGTCTCACCTTCTTGAGGCAAATGGTCTTCAGCGCCCAACATTTTTAGATGTTCAACTCAAATAACAGTGCCTCGGCTCCATCTGGCTTCAATTCCATCTGCCTTAAGTTAAAAAAAAATTAATGCAAAAGCCAAATAACCATACTTGTTTAGTTGACCTTAGCTTTATTGTCCATATTTCTAAAAAACATTGTGACAGAAGACATGAAATTAATATTTTTATATTAGGTGCCACGTCGTCTGTTGCAAAATACTGGCAAACTAAAGTTCATATTATTCTTTTTTAATCAAAGCTATTTAATTAAAAGTGTGGGAAATAACACTGGCTTAGGAATTAACAACGCAAAGAGCCTTAACAAATCCTTAAATGAAGGACTGTTTTACTCAGCTTTGCTTTCAATTAATATTTGTAACAATAAAAACTTCCTAACTGATTGTGTTCATCAGTACAAATACCTTTCTGGACCCAACTTTACCTACAGAAGTTTAGAAGTGTTGTGTTTCTAAGGATATGAGATAGTATTAACACTTTGAAACTGTTTTTACTCCATTTCAATGTTCTCTTTTTTTATTGGTCTAGTTTTTTTTCCCCCTTGATGTTTTGCTGAGTGCATCAGCTGTTGATGGGCTGTAGGCAACAATAGGGTGGTTTACAATAAATTTCTAGCAGGAGATCTGTTCTTGCCTAGAAAAGTGTAGCCATGCAAAAATATGAATGAAGAACATTCTGATGGTTTGAATGAATGAATATAGACTGAATTGCAAGACAAAGTATAAGAAGGAAAAGTGAATGAGACAAGAGGAAGGCAGAAACCGAGAAAATCATGGTTGGAATGCATTCAGGAGATTCTCAAAAAGTAGAGATGTTCATGTTAATGTTTTGCCTTCTTTTTTATTGGTCTAGGTTTTTTTTTCTTTGATGTTCTGCAGAGTGCATCAGCTCTTGATGCTCTATAGGCAACAATATGTTGGTTTGCAAGGAATCTCTAAGGTAGGAGATCCTTGCTAGTGAAGAGTGAAGAGAAGGACCAGGGGAGACATGATAGCAGTATTCCGATATTTGAGGGGCTGCCACAGAGAGGAAGGGGTCAAGCTATTTTCCAAAGCACCCGAAGGCCAGACAAGGAATGATGGATGGAAACTGAACAAGGAGAGATTCAACCTGGAAATAAGGAGAAATTTTCTGACAGTGAGAGCGATCAACCCATGGAACAGAAGTTGCCTTCAGAAGTTGTGGGAGCTTCATCACTGGAAGCTTTCAAGAAGAGACTGGACTGCCATCTGTCAGAAATGGTGTAGGGCAGGGGTGTCAAACTCGATTTCATTGAGGGCCACATCAGGGGGGGCCGGGTGGGTGTGGCCACATCAGGGGGGGCCGGGTGGGTGTGGTCGCATGCGGCCCTCCCAAGCTCTGTTTTCACTGGCAGAGGGCTGCAGGAGGCCATCCTGGCCGGAAACGGAGCCCAGGAGACCTGTGTGTGGCCCTCCTGAGTTCCATTTTCGCTGGCAGACGCACCATGGGCCGTTCCTTTGCTGTTTCCAGGGCGGGCCCGCGGGCCAGATCTAAGCACCCTGTGGGCCGGATCCGGCTCACGGGCCCTGAGTTTGGCACCCCTGGTGTAGGGTCTGCTTGGGCGGGGGGGTTGGACTAGATGACCTACAAGACCCCTTCCAACTCTGTTAATCTGTATCTGCTTGCATAGAAAAGTATATCCATGCAAAGTGACCAGTATGAATGAAGAACATTATGATGGTTTGACCAGAAAGAGAGAATGAATGAATGAATATAGATTGAATTGCAAAACATAGTATACAAAGGAAAACTGAAAGGGGCGAGGCAGAAGGCAGAAACTGAGAAAGACATGATTGGGTTGCAGTCATGAGACTGCCAAAAAGGGGGGAATGAGAAGTTTAAAGAACAAAAGGCAAAGTATGGAGGAAGGAATGGACTTGATGCATGCAAAGATAGTTTTGAGTGTAGAAGGGTATAGAGACAGTGTTGCAGTAAACTGGGTTTATCTGCGCTTCCTATCCTTTTTCTTATCACATGCCTTTGATTTCTTGGCCTTCCCCTGCAAAAGCAATCATTCCCATGACTGTGTATATATGCATGGTTTGCATTTTAAAACATTTGTTACCGCAAAGTAGAAATGTTGGAAACGAGCAAAATTGTTTATTGGTTTAATATACACTGATTCCTAAAGAATCTGACCAGCGTACAGCATCAAACAAAAGAAATACATAATATGTAATAACTCAATCCAAGTCAGTATCAAGACCAAATGAAAATGGCATCGTCTTTAAAAAGCAAGGAGAAAGCCCTGAATACAACCCAAAATAGACATGCAGAAACAGTCAACTGAGACCAAAAACATGTGGAAATACAACAGTAACAATACTACTGCACAGTACTTCTGGGTTCTGGGAGAACAGGATTATGTCAGGTGGAACTCTTACAGAGAAAGGCTGCCATCCCATCCTCAACTTCAGTGGTGGGATTCAGCCAGTTCGCACCACTTCGGGAGAACTGGTTGTTAACTTTCTGAGCAGTTTGGCGAACTGGTTGTTGGAAGAAATCATTAGGGCAGAGAACCGGTTGTTAAATTATTTGAATCCCACCACTGTAAATCAGACCTCATGGGTGGAGAGAACTTTCAAAACGTATTCTCTTGTCCCAAAAATGATATCCCCCCCCCAAATGGCAACTGGCCTTTCTTGGTGTTTTCTTTGAAAACATTTTGCTTTCGGACACTAAATGAAACTGTTTTAAGTGGAGGACTACAGAGGTGGGTTCCTCCCGGTTCGGACCGGTTCTCCCGAACTGGTAGCAACCCACTGGTGACATCACGGAGCCGGTTCGGTCAGTGCCGGTCCGTGGACGCCACCATCTTTCTTTGGGGAATTTTTTTTGGGGGGGGGGAATTTGGGGGGGGATTTTTTAATTTTTTTTTTCTTCTGCGCTGCCATCTTGTTTTTGGCTTTTTTGAATTTTTTTTGAATTTTTTTTAATTTTCGGCACTGCGCATGCGCACATGTGTGCCCACGAGGTGCGGCCACGTGGCGCGGGATGAAGTGTGCCAGCGGCGAGGCGAGGTAAGTTAGAACCCACCCCTGGAGGACTACCTGTACTTCCAGAAGTGAAACTAAGGAGTTCAGCTCTTCCTTGGACGATAAACCAATTTCACAAGAGTTTTTTTTAAAAAAATCAAACTTTATTATTATTATTATTATTTTTCTTTGAAAAGAATAAAATATATGAAGTTAGTTTTACTTTAAATAGGTTTTACAAAAATACACTCCACATTTCAGGCAGGTTTATTTCAAAGTCCAATTAAGAATCAGTGAGGAATCTTGTTAGTAAACTACCCTGTTTCCCCCCAAATAAGACATCCCCTGATAATAAGCCCAATCGGGCTTTTGAGTGCATGGCAATAAGGCCAAGCGTTTATTTCAGGGTTCAAAAAAATATAAGACAGAGTCTTATTTTCGGGGAAACACGGTAGATAAAAAAAAACAAATACAGGTAGTCCTCGACTTACGACAACTCACTTAGTGACCGTTCAAAGTTACAATGGCACTGAAAAGAGTGACATGACCATTTTTCACACTTACATCCATTGCAGCATCCCCATGGTTATGTGATCAAAATGCAGATACTTGGCAACTGACTCATATTTATGACATTTGCAGTGTCCCGGGGTCATGTGATCCTCTTTTGCGACCTTCTGACAAGCAAAGTCAATGGAGAAGCCAGATTCACTTAACAACCGAGTTACTAACTTAACAACTGCAGTGATTCACTTAACAACCGTGGCAAGGAAGGTCATAAAATGGGGCAAAAGTCATTTAATGACTGTCCCGCTTAGCCACAGAAATTTTGGGCTCAAGTTGTGGTCATAAGTCAAGGACTACCCCTACTATCCTTGGGATTAGAAAAAATTCTTTTTAGAGAAAGGAAAGATTGGCTTCAAAGACTGCCCAAAAGGAACTTTTTGCCTGAATGCATTTTCTGTTCTGGATAGTTTGAAGATGAAGGACTGTAAGAAGAGAAAACGGCGGCTTTGAAATTACCCTTCAACTTGGACAGAAGATGTCATAAATAACACAAGCCAGCTAATAAGTCTTCTCCATCATGCTGAGCTTTATTGTACTTCTGTTTCAATAAGTTCTACTGATTATTTTTGGCAGCTATAACTATCAATTAGAACATATAATACTGGATTCTGAATAGAATCCCCAGCTCTCATTGAAAGAGAGATCCTGAGTTTTACAGATCTGTCAAACCTGTTTTGTCGCAGCTGGGATTTGGGTTTTTAAGTTTGCACTAAAATGTTTTGTTTTGGTCATAATTTTGTTCAACCCACCTGCATTTCATAAGCCACCGTCTCTAGTGCAGAGCCCTTGGCTAGATTTTCTTTTGCTCAATATTTGTGAAAAATCAAGTGAATTGCATTGCAGAAGAGTAAATTAATGAATCAGAATAGAGCTGGGAGGGACCTTGGAGGTCTTCTAGACCAACCCCCTGCTCAAGCAGGAGACTCTATACCCAGGATGGCGAACCTATAGCACCCTCTCTGCTGGCACGCGCGCCATCACCCCTGGTCAGATCTCCGTGGCGTTTCTTTCGTGAGCTTCTGTTTCCCTGCAAACGACGAAACAGAAGCTCATGAAAGAAAAAGATCTTACCTCTTGCCGCGCTGCCGGTGTTGGGATGGCCCGCCTCCCGCCGGCCAGCTGGTCTTCGGGTCTCTGCTACGCATGCACGCATGTCCGCGCATGTGCACATTTGCGCATGTCCTTGCATGCACCTGTCCGTGCATGTCCGTGCATGCTCGCATTCGTATGTGCGCACACACCTTTCAATTTGGGCATGCGCGCACGCGCAGTTTGGGCACTCGGTGCCTAAAAGGTTCACCATCACTGGTATAGTATCTCCTGCTTGAGCAGGGGGTTCAACTAGAAGCCCTCCAAGGTCCCTTCCAACTCTGTTATTATATTATTCAACTATGTGGAAGACTAGCAAGAAGGATTGTTGAAAGTCTATCTCCCAGCCATTTTCCCATTCAACAATACACACTCCTCCCCAGAGAAAGAGATAAAGTTTTAATTCCAGTTCTACTGAGTTATGCATGTGTTTGGCAATCTCCAACTGATTTATATCAAGAGATGGAATGATCTGCCAAGTTATTGACCAGGAACTTAAGTGATTTGATGTTACGGATATTGCTGGGCCTTCTTCCAGAACAGTGTGATGAAACTGAAATAGCATTGGCTTCTGCTCACTCATGGAAATAATGTGCCAATAATGCTTGATCAGGAGATTGTAAACTAAAATATACAGGAGAGGAATATTTTCAGACCAAAATGGTTGACAGGAAGAATTCCTTCTGCATTCATCTAATATTTTAGCATTTAAACATTTAACCCAGATGTAGCAAACCAAGCTGCCCTTTCTGTGGGATTCTATTGCTGAAATTTTGGGGCAAAGTAGAAAAATACAGTTGCATGATTTAAAAAAAATAGATTGAAATAAGCAGAACAGCTTCTGTTGTATCCTATTCAGTTACAAATTGTTTTCATTTATAATGAATATATTGTTTGCTTGCTTTTGTTTCACTGCTTTCTGAATCTAGATGTATATGGATGAAAGACAACATAAAGGATTTTGAAATCATAAGCAACTACAATAAGTTTTGGGTTAATGTTAAAAGACCCTGTATTAACACCTATAAAATGAATATTGTTTATTTAGATTTAAATGAATGAATATTGAATATTTAGGGTAGATGAGATTAGATAGATAGAAGATAGATAGATAGATAGATAGATAGATAGATAGATAGATAGATAGATAGATAGATAGATAGATAGATAGATAGACAGACAGACAGACAGACAGACAGACAGACAGACAGACAGACAGACATGGATGGATGATGGATGATAGATGATAGATAGATAGATAGATAGATAGATAGATAGATAGATAGATAGATAGATAGATAGATAGATAGATAGATAGATAGATAAAAAACAGACAG
>QLTV01000619.1:345311-364920 GCA_003457575.1 Thermophis baileyi | reverse complement strand
GACGTACTGGTTACGGACAATGGGCCACAGTTCACAGCCACAACCTTCGAGGGGTACCTGGCCGAACAGGGAATACGCCATGCCCTGTCCTCGCCGTACCACCCGGCTTCGAACGGCTTGGCGGAACGATTCGTTCGATCCGCCAAGGAGGCACTAGGCCGCTTGGGCCCCGGGGACTGGCAGGCCCGGATAGATAAATTTTTAACGGCGCGTCTGTCTCCTGTCATCTCTACCCACTATCTAACATGGTGGGATTCAACCGGTGTAACAACCGGTTCGCTGAGCGCGTGCTTTGCGCGTGCGGTGCGTTTGAAAACAGCTCTAAAACTTACATTCTACTGCAGCCCCGGTGAGTAAAACAGCTGAAGCACAGCAATGCCACGCCTATCAGCTGGGCTTCAAACAAAGGAAATATATTTCAGTATAACACAGGGGCAGGCGGGCCCACCTGATCGTCGGAGCGAACCAGTTCGCTCTCAGCTGATCGTCGGAGCTAGGGGTTCTCCCGAACCGGTCCGAACCAGCTGAATCCCACCCCTATTCCATCTTTACGTGGATTTTGGATGGATTGCCTTAGATGATTTCAAAAGTAGTTCAGCAGGAAAAGTCTTGAAGGAGAGACCACAAGTGGTACTTGAGGCACTTGGAAGACAGACCACAGGTAGTCCTCAACGTATGACTACAGTTGGACCAGAATTTCCATTACTAAGTGAGATGGTTATTCTGTGATTTGTGTCCAGTTTTATGACCTTTTAAGTCATGGTTGTTAATTAAATCACTGCAGTTGTTAAGAGAATCACATGGTCGTTCAGTGAATTTGGCTTCCCCCATTGACTTTGCTGCTTGAAAGCCAGCTGGGAAGGTCAGAAGTGATGATCACATGACTATGGAACACTGCAACCATTGTAACTCCATGCCAGTTGCCAAGCCCGTGAATTTTGATCACGTGACCATGGGAATGCTGCGACAGTCATATGTCCGAGGGCCAGTTGTAAGTCACTTTTTTCACTGCCATTGTAACTTTGAACAATCACTAAATGAATGGTTGTAAGTCAAGGACTGCCAGTACCAGAAAAATCTTAGGCCTCTACGGTATGCTGGAAATTGAAAGAAACATGAAGAAGGCATGACAGACTGAATACATTGCCAAGAAAACAAGATTAATGTGTCCCTTGGGAGCTGAAATACGAGAGATTAGCAATAGCACTTAGACTTATATACCGCTTCATAGTGCTTTACAGCCCTCTCTAAGCGGTTTACAGAGTGTCAGCATATTGCCCCCAACAATCTGGGTCCTCATTTTACCCACCTCAGAAGGATGGAAGGCTGAGTCAACCTTGAGCCGGTGAGATTTGAACCGCCGAACTGCAGCTAGCAGTCAGCTGAAGTAGCCTGCAGTACTGCACTCTAACCACTGCGCCACCTCGGATTCCAATATAGGGTAGCAGAAACCTGAAAGCCTATATTTGGGGCCACCCCATCTGGGCCGAGCAAAAAGTTCTTCTTCTTCTTCACATATCTAGATCAAAATTTAAATTGCCAGAATGAAACCATCTTCTTGGCTTTGTCGTGGACCAAAAATAGGCCTTTTATTGCTACATGTTTCTGGTAGAAGCCAACATACCGGGCTCTGTGTCTCTCCACATTCACATAGCGTGTTGTTATGCACGAAGAGCGTAAGTGTGAAAAATGGCCTTAGGTCACTTTTTTCAGTGTCGTCGTAACTTTGAACAGTCACTAAACAATCTGTTGTAAGTCGAGAACTACCTGTACTTAATTCCAGATTTTTTTCCTATTGTTGCCATTTTTCCTAATTTAGACCATTTTTTATTTTTATTTTTTGGTTTTTTGGTTTTTTGGTTTTGGTTCTGCCATCCAACGGCATGTCATTGTTGACAGATTAACTTTGAGAGAATATCTCTCTCCGCAGAGGGAGAGTACTGAATCAGATTTCCAGATTTAATCTATCTTTAAAACTGGATAATCCTGAGCCAATCATCCTTCCCCCCCCCAAACTCCTTTATCGACTTTGTACAACGATAGAACATTTCTGGGAGGCCAAAAAAAAAAAGACAATAAAAATGTTCTAAATAAGGAAAGACTTAGATTTCAGTCTTCTTAACTTTGTAACCCCATTCACGGTTTAACCAAGGCTTATCAAATCAAGCAAGAGCTGCATAATTAGCTAAGCAATGTGTACGCTCCTGCCAAACAAAATGTACAATTAGAAAATGGGCACTGACCGTTGCATAATTTTGCCTTAATTTGTATAAATATGCATCATTAGCATCACAAAAGATTGCAAGCTTCTTGGCGGAGGATTAAAGCGTTTCTCTCTTCGCAAACAACTGAAAAAGCCGCATGAAGCTTTCAGAAACTGATCTAGTGTATATTTATGCGGAGGACAGAAGTGCAAGCCAATGTGCCATTTCCCAGGGAAATTACACCTTTTTTCTCCAAAGAATAAATGAATGAGACCTTCTTTTGACAAAGGCAGGGCTGATCTTTTTCATTCCCGGGAAGAAAGCCACAAGGCTGTTGCTGGCACGGTGTCAGGAGGTGAATTGGAAGAATGCTCGGATGAGCTGTTTGCCTTGCTGCAGCCTCCCAGGCTTGTGTTTTAACAGTTAAACTCCACTTTCTTTTCTTTATTTAAGTGCAAAATCACTCTCAGTGGGGCCATAATCTGAAGCTTTAGCATCAGACAACAGCCTGCTGAGCTCTTCTGTATGTTGGCCAGAAGCTTTTCTCCAAAAATGGAAGTTTCTGCCATAGCAACTCACATTTCATGCTTGATCACAGTAGATCAGGGTTTCTAAACATGCCTTTGGCTGCTGTAAAGTTTCTAAATCTATCTATCTATCTATCTATCTATCTATCTATCTATCTATCTATCTATCTATCTATCTATCTATCTATCTATCTTTCATCTATCTAGCTATCTATCTATCTAGCTATCTATCTATCTATCTAGCTATCTATCTTTTATCTATCTATCTATCTATCTATCTATCTATCTATCTATCTATCTATCTATCTAATCTATTTGTCTGTCTATCTATCTATATCTATCCCCCAGCAGCAAACATACCTAATACTTCTTTCTCCCCCTATTTTCCCCACAACAACAACCCTGTGAGGTGAGTTGGGCTGAGAGACAGTGATTGGCCCAAACTCACTCAGTTACTTTCATGACTAAGGCAAGACTAGAACTCACCATCTCCTGGTTTCTAGCCTGATGCCTTAATAACTAGACCAACTATTAATTAGGCAAAGCGGAATAAGGTTATATTCCTTTACCCCTAGTTTATATTATTGTCTCTCTCTAAGTAATGGAAAATGATGAAGTAGCTGAAGTTGCAGGAAATGACTTCCCCATTTGTTTAACCTAATTTATTAATCAATTGTTTTATTGCCTTGTTTCTACAGTTCTGCTATGTTTTTTTAAATAGGGTTTGGTCAGTTGATTAACTTTTGTCAAAGAAGAAGGGCAATCCCATAGAAATTAATCTAGAATAGTCTTATCAGTGCAAAAAACATTGTTGTATGTCACCCAGAGTCACTTTCCATGAGATAAGTAGCCAAATCAATCAATCAATCAATCAATCAAATCAATCTTCTTTTTGCTGAGACAAAAATATCCCCTGAAAGATAATGGACTAATTCATGTATGTGTGCCATCAGTCCCCACTGTCTTTTGTCAGCTTTATTAAAGTTCAAAGAAAACACAAAATAACAAAAAAAGGTGGGGAATGGGGGGAGAGGATCAAAAAGGGGGAAAAGTGACAAAAAAGGAGGGCGGGATTGACATCCAAATGTCTTCGGTACAAGTGCAAATATACATTAAATTATATTTTTCCTTTTCTCTCAATTAACGCTGATTCTGTATTTTATTTGCCGAATTCAATGAAGATTGGGTTAAATCACATTGATTAAAACTAACCGTTTACGTTAAAACAAAAAGACCAAAAAATCGTCTCAAACTATTTAAACAGTTAAAATAACATTAAAATTATATAATTTTTAAAAAAACCCTCTTTCTCTAAATTTAAACATGAACATATCAATCCCTGCTGTCTTGACTGATTCATCTTTATTCTCCTAACTGTGTGTGTGTGTGTGTGTGTGTGTGTGTGTGAGAGAGAAAAAAATGGAAGGACTTTTTTTTTTAATGCTGAATAACCTGGACAAAGAATTAATGACTTTCTATGTTAGGATAACAATTCAGCCTGCTTTGATTGGAGTGAGACCAGCACTTTCCTCATCGTTCACATATTTCAGAATGCTAAGCAACACTCCTTACACGTCCCACTATTAATAGTTCTTTCTTCGCACTTTAGCTTCCAATATCCCAAGATGGCTCTTTGTAAATTTTCTAACGGTTGATAATAAACGAGATGCATCCACTTATGATCTTTCCTTTCAACTGCATTGGAAAATTCTTTTACGGTCTTCCAGGGGTTGTTATCACAGAAGTATAGAATAACAGAGTTGGAAGGGACCCTGGAGGTCTTCTAGTCCACCCCCCTGCTCAAGCAGTCAAGTCCAGTCTCTTTTTGAAAGCCTCTAGTGAGCACTCACAATTTCCGAAGGCAAGCTGTTCCATTGGTTGATTGTCCTCACTGTTAGGAAATTTCTCCTTAGATCTAGCTTGCTTCTCTCCTTGGTTAGTTTCCACCCATTGTTTCTTGTCTTGTCTTTTGGTGCTTTGGAAAATAGTTTGACCCCCCTCATCCTTGTAAGAGCCCCTCAAATATTGGAACACCTATTAGCCACCCAGAGTCCCTTGGGAGTTGGGCGGCATACAAATTTAATAAATAATAAAAAATAATAATAACACTGTTATCATGTCTCCCCTAGTCCTTCTTTTCACTAGACTAGGTAAACCCAATTCCTGTAACCGTTCTTTTTTTAAATTAGATTAACAGAATTGGAAGGGACCTGGTAGGTCATCTAGTCCAACCCCCCCCCAAGCAGGAGACCCTTCACCAAATGGCAGTCCAATCTCTTCTTGAAAGCTTCCAGTGATGAAGCTCCCACAACTTCCGAAGGCAACTTCTGTTCCATTGGTTGATTGCTCTCACTGTCAGAAAAATTCTCCTTATTTCTAGGTTGAATCTCTCCTTAATCAGTTTCCATCCATTATTCCTTGTCTGGCCTTCAGGTGCCTTGGAAAATAGCTTGATCCCTTCCTCTCTGTGACAGCCCCTCAAATATTGGAAGACTTCTTCCTATGTTTTAGCCTCCAGTCCCCTGGTCATTCTTGTTGCTCTTCTCTGCACTCTTTCCAGAGTCTCAACATCTTTTTTATATTGGGGTGACGAGAACTGGATGCAGCATTCCAGGTGTCGTCTTACTAAGGCTTTATAAAGCGGTACTAATACTTCTCGTGATTTTGATTCTATGCCTCTATTAATCAGAATATCTGAATATTACAGCTTTGAATAGGATACATCAATAACAGTGTTGTGGGTTTCTCCATCTTGATCTTGGTAGATCAGACTGTCACACAGAGCCAGCCACCCACTCACACCAATCATTTGGAGAATTTCCCGAAGAGATTAAAATCTATCTGCCATAGGAAAACAACACAAACTTGGTGAGATCAAAGTATACCCATGGGAAGAAAGTGATTTAGAGTGACAAATGGAACTTGAAACAAAATGTTGTTATCCCTGTGTGGTTCTTTTCTGAATTCTAGCCAGGCATTCATGATTTCCCTGAAGATATTCCATATCTCTCCTCTTGCAGGTTTCTTTTCCAACTGATATACAACATTTTTTTGAGAAATAACATGCTCAGTTCTCAGTGGACCTTAGTGAGAGTAGACATATCTTTTCTCTTCTAATTTTTCTACTTGTTTCTTCAGCTATGGGTTTTTTATATGTCTATCAATTTTGGCTTCCTTCTGCAGGTGCTAATAACTCCCCATACACATACTTTGTTTCTGTGGGTTCATTTGATGCACAATACTTTGGGCAGGGCGGGGGAGAATCTGATGTTGCAGTTAGAAAGAAGGGTAGGCTGTGCAGACAGGAATTTTCTAATTGGAATGAAGGAATGTACAGGCTTGGAAAACAAAGCTACACAGCTGTACATACTCACATGCAAACACAAAAGCAAACTGTAGCCTTATTATCCAAAACTATATAACAGAATAACAGAGTTGGAAGAGACCATGGAGGTCCTAGTCCAACTACCTGCTCAATCAGGAGCCCCTCTACCATTCTGGACATATGGTTGTCCAATCTCTTCTTAAAAGCCTCCAGTGTTGGAGCACCCACAACTTCTGAAGGCAAGCCATTCCATTGATTCATTGTTCTGTCAGGTAATTTCTCCTTAACTCCAGGTTGCTTCTCTCCTTGATTAGTTTCCATCTGTTGCTTCTTGTTCTGCCTTCAGGTGCTTTAGAGAATATGTTGACCCCCCTTCTTCTTTGTGTCAGCCCCTCAAATATTGGAACACTTATATATCATGTCAATCCTAGTCATATATTGGATGGATGATCAACAGATATCTCTTGTAGTTACAGGGATGTGTTTTACTCTGAAATTTTTTAACTTTCAGACTGTCATCCAAAAAAACCTAGTTGTTAATTGTCAAAAAGCATGGATGGATGAATCTGCTATGAGAGCAATTATGGACTCAACACACCATTTCCTTGTCCAGTGCTAGAAGGCAAACCTCATATTGAAATAATTAGCCTTCAGAATAACAAGTGTATGGGAAAGGGTAGCAGAACCTGGGGTGGAGTTAAAAGAGGGATCAGCCTAGAATCCCTATGTAGACACAATCAAACTAATTCCAGTACTCCTTGAATTCCATTAACCCATATCTAACTCCTAGCAGGTGCTAACTCTGTGCATAGGCATGAGTAGCAATAAATCACTTTAATTGGACCTTCACTTGTGGACCTGATGTTTTGCACCCAACAACAGGTGAAAATATACAGATTCAATATTCTTCTCTTTCCACTTTCAACACAGCAATAACCTTCTGGATTCAACGTCTTCAGTATTCCAAGACCTTAAGCTGACCAATATGTATCTCTCATGTATGTGCATTCTGGCCATACACAATCCAGATGTAATCTTGTCCTGTCCTTTAGTCCTGTCTCTACAGGAGAAGCTAAAATCATTTATCTATAACAGATAGTAAGGGAGACAAGGACTTGGGGGAAGATCAAGATGGAAAGCAGTGGAAAAATATAAGCTCAAGCAGATTCTAATAGCACAGACATGTAGATAACAAATCCTGTGTGAAAACGATTTATCAGCTCTAAATGTCAAAGCTCCCAAGGTGAAGTTTCAGCACCACAGACAGCTCCTTTACTATATATTGCTTCCTCTGTTTAGCAGAGTGTTTCTCACTTTGGCAACTCTCCCGCTTTACTAGCCCGATGCCTTAGCTTCTACACCAAATTGGCTCTCTTTGTTTAGTATAAGATGGGGCAAAGAGAAACAGACAGGCCTACTAGATTTTTAAGAATCCCTGCCATGCCTTTTTCTTGCCTTTCTCTGCCTTGAACAGCTGACAGTAAGGCAGAAGGGGGGGAACATTGTAAACCAACCATCTCACTGGCCAGTGTGTCTGGGTGACTTACAACATCATCAAAGCAAAAATACAAACACATTAGACATTAAAAATTAACAAAAATTAGGAACCAGTTTACAAGTAGGGTGGAGATGGGATCTTCTCAGTTCACTCACCGTCTCAAATATGTTAGTTCACTAACCACTTCAAATTCTTTTCAATAGAAATGCACCTACATCCGCACAGTCTTGAATAAATACATTTTTTCTCCTTTCCATTATAGTTACAATTTTAACTGATGGGAGTGGGAGAGAGATAAGGAATCAAAAATTGGATCTATCAAACTCCAGGTCTTTAACCACTAGTTCATTCTTCAGAGTTCTTAGTATTTGATAATGTGCAGAGAACACATGCTACTATGTTGAATAGTAAAACAGATTGTGACGCTAAACCCTTCTCACTTGCGTACAAAACTGCACTTAGGAATAACAGAATGAAATCATTTCACTGCTTTCAGAAGAATATATATGTGTGTGTGTGTGTTTTCAACCTAATCAAGACAAAAATGAGTATCAGATTCATTGAGTCAACTAATTGCACTCAGATTAAAGCACCAGGGTTTATTCCATTATAGAAAGAACAGAAGAACAACATTTTTGGAAATGCAAAATAGAGAAAGCAAATGTGAAAAGTTACAGTCACTAACTTCAAAGAGAACTTAAGTCTGATTCCCCCCCCCACACACACACACACAAAATGCAATGATATTTTTCCCTTCTGTTCTTGTCAAGGAACTGGGGCAACACTATGAAATAGAAGAAATGGGAGTGAACATAGAATAGCCAAGTTGGAAGGGACCTTGGAGGTCATCTAATCCAACTCCCTGCATGAGCAGGAGACTCTATATCATTTCAGACAAGTGGCTGTTCACTCTCTTCTTGAAAGGCTCCAGTGATGGTGCAACCACAACTTCTGAAGGCAAGGCATTCCACTGGCTGCATGTTCTCACTGTTGGGAAATGTCTCCTTAGTTCTAGGTTGGTTCTCTCCTTGATTAGTTTCCATCCATTGCTTCTTGTCTTGCCTTCTCGGCACTCTTTCTAGGGTCTCAACATCTTTTTTATATTGTGGCAGCCAATCATTTCTTTGCTCTGTGTATATATGAATGGACTTAAACAATAAGTTCAAAATACAGATTTTCTTCAAAGTAGATGCTAACTGGTCACCATTCTCATATGGTCTTGAGTCTCTGAAGGTGTCATGCCCCAGCATATAACTTTTATATACTGTTGCTGCTCTCTAGCCCCATCTAATGACAGGAGGGACAAATATGCCCCAACATACGATCTTTATATACTGTTGTTGTTCTTTAGCCCCATCTAGTGGCTGGAGAGACAAATACCAAGTATATTGTTTAAAGCTGACCCCACCCCATTACCCATCAGCCTGCACTCTCAAACCAAGTGCATGCTGGGAAGCCAGACTCCAGAAGAGCAGCTCGCGTGCTCGGAGAGATGGCTCTGCATGCCACTTCCGACACGTGTGCCATTGGTTCACCATCACAGGACTAGACCTTCCAAATCTATTGTTCTGTTATTTTCCCAAGAAACCACATGAGAAACTGAGACTGTTGTGGAGGGTCATCACCACCTCCACCCCAACCACCATCACCAATGATACCCCACCCACCCACTGACCTGAACCAGACTGGGGCAACCCAATGGCCAGTTGTGACCAGCAGTCCATAAAGTTCCCAGGTCTCACTTACACCCAACAGAATGAATCCTGCCAAACTACGGCAATAATCTTCTACCCTACTAGATACAGCCTGAAAAATTTAAGTGTGAGGCTATCCTGAACCTCCTCCTACTTTCCCCATTCAGCTTGGGACAACACACACTCTTGTTAGTCCCCTCTCTGGAATGTGCTACCTGCACCCCGGGAAAATTCTGGGCTACCAATGTCCACTGCTTCTCCAGGTGCACAATCCATCACGGTTTGCCAGAAACACAATGTACCTATTTTTCTTTTTCTTTTTTTGTCATTCACAAATTCATGCTCTTTACAATTTACTCTTCTGACATTCCAAATCACAGTTTTCCATCTAACACGATCATTGACAGATGGACCTGCAGGTATTTACCTCTACTCATAAACAAGGCATTCATATATACTGTTGTTGTTTTTTAGAAAGATGCAGATGGCATAGCTTAGATTACCAGCCTTAGTCATACCTCTGCCACAACAATTCCATTCAGATTGTGCAGATATGAGCTAGCATGGCTGCAAACACAACCGAAGTGTGGTTTATATCCCAAGCGTGCTTTCTAATAAAAGACTAGATCTGGCGAGTCCAGAAACAGAGACTGTGGGACCAGTCCGATTCATAACAACAATTGACTTTCAAGAAATCAATTGTACAGATAGTCCTCGACTTAAAGCGATTCATTTAACGGTATTCGAAGTTACAATGGCAATGTGAAAAAATAAAGTGAATTACAACCTTGGACTTTGAACCGTCACAACATCTCCACAGAGGCATGATCACAATTCACGTGCCTGGCAACCGGCATGTATTTACAACAATTGCAAGGTCCCCGGGTCACAATTGGCAACCTTCCCAAACCAACTTCTGACAAGCAAAGCCAACGGGGCGGGGGGGGGGAGATGGATTTGCTTAACAACCGTGTGATTCACTTAACAATTGCAGTGATTTACCTAACACCGTGGCAAAATCGATTTTAGAACAGGGTGAAACTCACTTAACAACCCTCTTGTTTAGCAATGGAAATTCTGGTCTCAATTGTGGTCGTAAGTCAAGGACAACCTGTACACACAAACACACACACAAACACTCACTCTCTCCTGTTATGTGTTTCTTTTTTTTCCTATGAAGGCCTTCTTTGTGCTTATAATAAAATTATCAAGAGCTCTGTCCTCTAATCTCTGCTTCCAAGCTTCCTCATTCCACTATCCATCTGACAGCTCAAATCTGTAATCCAGAGATTACCTTGCCAGTTGCCACACAACATATTGCTGCCTGCATCCATCAACTCAGAGCTTCACACAGAGACTGACACCCACACACTCAGGATACCTTAAGGTAATGAAAAATAAGAAATTGCCAGGATCTAAAGATCAAGAGCTGCGGTGGCGCAGTGGTTAGAATGCAGTACTGCAGGCTAATTCTGCTGACTGCCGGCTGCCAGCAGTTTGGCAGTTCGATTCTACCGGCTCAAGGTTGACTTAGCCTTCCCAACCGTCCGAGGTCGGTAAAATGAGGACCCAGATTGCTGGGGGCAATATGCTGACTCTGTTAAACTCTTCCTTGGAAGGATGGAAAACCAGTGAGAATCGAACTGCTGGCAGTCAACAGAATTAGCCTGCAATACTGCATTCTAACCACTACTCCACCACGGCTCTTACCACAGCTATCTAAGTGGTTGTGGTAAGAGCCATGGTGGAGTAGTGGTTAGAATGCAGTATTGCAGGTTAATTCTGCTGACTGCCAGCAGTTCGATTCTCACTGACTCAGCCTTCCATCCTTCCGAGATCGGTAAAATGAGGACCCAGATTGTTGGGGGCAATATGCTGACTCTGTAAATTGTTTAGAGAGAGCTGTAAAGCACTGTGAAGCAGTATATAAGTCTAAGTGCTATTGCTATCTATTCTTTTCAATACTCTCCAGAAGGCAGTTAAAAAAAAAAGTCAGTCCCCTGATCCATTTTTAAGTAATTACTTTTTCTAACGGGACAAATTTTGCTAGTTAAACTCATCAAACCATGAAGGTTTGGTCAAACCAGTTGCATTTACATCTCCAGCTCTGGCTGAGGTATTCTGGTGGATGCTGTTATTATAAGTAGTCCAAGAATTACAACTTCAAACGGTCACTAAACGAATGCCATTTGTTTAGTGACCGTTCTAAGTTACAACAGCATTGAAAAAAGCGACTTATGACCATTTTTCACACTTAAGTCCGTTGCAGTATCCCCATGGTCACACGATCAAAAATGTGGATGCTTGGCAACAGGCTCATATTCATGATGGTTGCGCTGTCCTGGGGTCATGTCATCACCTTTTGCGACCAGCAAAATCAACGGGGAAGCCAGATTCGCTGAACAACCATGTTAGAAACTTAACCACTGCAATGATTCACTTAACAACGGTGGCAAGAAAGGTCATAACATGGGGCAAAATTCACATAACGATTGTCTAGCTTAGCAACATAAACGTTTTCTCCATTGCAGTCATAAATCGAGGATTACCTGTATTTTAGCTTCTGCTGGATAAGAAACATGACACCATCCGATATTGCCCAATTCTTTTAGAAGCAGCCCAAAGTTCAATCTAAAACATTTGTGGTTGTTTCCAAGCTGTTAACTGTTAAATCGATCTCCCCCTCTGCTTGTCTTTTTCTCCCACAGCTGTGATCTCACTGGGGTTTTTTTAAATGGAAAGCTGGGTTTCTGAAACAACAACCATCGTGGTGGGAAACCTTTGCTGCAAGAGAAGGTCAGAAGCTTCCTTTCACGTCTCCACCAGCCACAATTTGGTGTCTCTGTTTTGGCTTCAGCTCATGTCTTTGTTTTTTATTATTATTATTATTATTATTTTTATTCCCAAGCCGTAAGCTTCTCAGCAAATATTTGATTCAGCTGCAATTTAGAAAAAGAGGTATTTACTAGCCTTACAGGGGTGAAGAGTGGGGAAAAAATTGGTTGGAGAAGAGACAAAGAGAGGACTAAATCATAGCAATTCAGCTCTGAAAATCAGAGGCCGTGCAGGGCTGAGAGAATTTAGAGCATGGAACATAGAATAATAGAGTTGGAAGGGATCTTGGAGGTCTTCTAGTCCAACCCCCAGCTCAAGCAAGAGACCTTATATCATTTCAGACAAATGGTTGTCAGTCTCTTTTTGAAAGCCTGTAGTGATGGAGCACCCACAACCTCTGAAGGCAAGCTCTTCCAATGGTTGATTGCTCTCACCATTAGGGAATTTCTCCTTAATTCTTGCTTCTCTCCTTGGTTAGTTTCCATCCATTGTTTCTTGTCTTGCCTTCTGGTGCTTTGGAAAATAAGTTGACCCCCTCTTCTTTGTAGGAGCTCCTCAAATATTGGAATACTACTATCATGTCTCCCCTAGTCCTTCTTTTCTCTAGACTAGACATATCCAATTTAGAGCCAGGATAAGAAGCAAAGCCTTGTAAGCATCTGGACCGTGGTCTTTCCATCTGTAGGAGGAGAAGATGGAGATGCTTATATATGAAAAGTTGGAACCAATCTTATCGTAAAAGCATATTTGATGTTTGCAAAAGGTTCTCTGGAGAAGGGAGCCCTTTGTTCTGTTTTTCCCTGAAGGCCCTGGACTCTGCCATGCCAGGAAATGCTAGGTTGATGGGAACATTGTTCCTCACTGCATGTAGTCCTCAACTTATGACAACAATGGAGCCCAAAATTTATGTTGCTAAATGAGACAATTGTTAAGTGAATCTGGCTTCCTCACTGACTTTGCTTGTCAGAAGGTCGCAAAAGTTGATCACATGACCCTGGGACATAAATACATGCCAGTTGCCAAGCATCCTAATGTTGATCATGTGACCCCAGCGATGCTGCAATGGTCACATTTTTTCAATGCCATTGTAACTCTGAATGTTCACTACACAAATGGATGTGAGTCAAGGACCACCTGTATTGCTTTCTGAAACAAAATCATGCTTATTCCGCAATGGGAATATAGGTGCCTACTCTATGAACCCCAAGAATATTACATCTAAATTGATCAAATGCCAGTAATTCATTCCCAAAACAGGCGATGACAGCTTACCTAGAGAGTGATAGACAGCCAGTTTGATGTAGAAGTTAAGCCAACAGGCTAGAAACCAGGCGACTGTGAGTTCTAGTCCTGCCTTAGACACAAAGCCAGCTGGGTGACATTGGGCCAGTTCCTGTCTCTCAACCCTAGGAAGAAGGCAAGGGCAAAACACTTCTGAAAACCTTGCAAAGAAAACTACAGGGACTCTGGCAACACACACACACACACACACACACACACACACACACACACACACACACACACACACACACACACACACACACTATCATGATCATCAGCATTAGCAACCTCTTCTAGCGTTGTTCCTGCAGTTGGAGGATCCGCTTTTCGGATCAACGAACGCCATCTTGCATGAACAAATAGGGGTCATGTCTTCATTTTGACAGCTACGGCCATAGATCCATTGGTTGTGACAAAAAAAACCCTGACTAGCTTGTCACCTGGGCTTGATGTCGGTTTGGTCCGTGTTCAGCTCAGCAAGGCCTGGCGGGTGGGCAGTATCCAGCAGCACCACTAGGAGAAGAGAACACACCGCCACGCAACTCTTCTATTATCCTAAGAATATTAAATCTGATCAAACGCCGACAACGCGTCCCCACAAAAAGAGGCAACGACATCTACATAGGGCAGGGGTGTCAAACTCAAGGCCCGGGGGCTGGAGCCGGCCCACGGGGTGCTTACATCTGGCCCACGGGGCCGCCCTGGAAACAACAAAGGACCAGCCCGCTGTGCCTCTGCCAGCAAAAATGGAGCTTGGGGAGCTCCGTTTTCGCCTGCAGAGGGCTGCAGGAGGCCATCACAGCCAAAAACGGAGCCTGGGGGAGGGCCACATGCAGCCTCCCTGAGCTCTGTTTTTGCTGGCAGAGGGTTGCAGGAAGCTGTTGCAGCCGAAAATGGAGCTCGGGAGCCCGCTTTCACTGGCAAAGCGCTCAGGCCACCACAGGCGCCCCCAACACAAGTGACATTGAGCTGGCCACGCCCCTCCTGCCCCCCAAAAGTCAACCACAACCCTGATGAGACCCTCAATGAAATAGAGTTTGACACCTCTGACATAGGGAATGTAGGTTGTCTTAGAAAGGAAACCAAGAGTTAAAAACCTGAAATTGCCCAAGCCTTCCTGTTTATAATGCTCCCATAATGAACAGTGTGTGGGAAGGTCTTAACTCCCCGAGCCCAAGTGAACCATTAAACCGTCTCTGTCAGAAGAGAGAGTGCTATAAGCCTGATAAAATATTTAGCCTCCCATCAAGGGTTCCATTAGCAGATTCAGATTTTTCTGGTGAGGTGCTCTGTCTGATAAAGCATGCGTGATTTATTTTATTGCGTCTCGCAGAGACACTCGCCACGGATGGGTTTCAATAGCAAGCTATTGAAAGCTCGGGTTTGTGTCAAATGAGAAGCCGAGGGTCAGTGACGCCTGGCAGATGAGCCCAGGAAGCCCACAAAAATCACTGGATGATGAACTTGCGAGCAGAGAGGAAGATTGGCAGAAGATCCTGCACCAAGCTCAGATCCAAATGCCAGGGAAATGAACGCAGCATTTATTGCCAGCCATACTTAATGGGTGGTATCCTGATTTAATAAGAGAATAAATGAGAAAGCTCACATGGAATTCCTGGTGAGAAAGCAGAGTCCATAGTTCTCTGAATGTTCCATAGCTTTTTCCTCAACCTTCTGCTGACAAGAGACCGTAGGAACTGCTTTTCTGCACACAGCTTTATTTGCAAGGAATGTCTTCTTCTGTTATTAACCAACAGGTTTGGTATAATGGTTAAAACATCAGGCTACAAAGCGGGAGACTGTGAGTTCTAACCTGGTCTTAGGCATGAAAGCCAGCTAGGTGACTTTGGGCCAATCACCAGGAGATTGTGAGTGCTAGTTCCACCTTAGGCACGAAAGCCAGCTGGGTGACTTTGGGCCAATCACCAGGAGATTGTGAGTGCTAGTTCCACCTTAGGCACGAAAGCCAGCTGGGTGACTTTGGGCCAATCACCAGGAGACTGTGAGTTTTAGTCCTGCATTAGCCATGAAAGCTAGCTGGGTGACTTTGGGCCAATCATGAGGAGATTGAGAGTTCTAGTTCCACCTTAGGCACAAAAGCCGGTTAAGTGATTTTGGGCCAATAATTGTCTTTCAGCCCAGCCACCTCACAGGGTTGTTGTGGGGAAAATAGGAAGAGGAAGAGAAAGTTGTGTTGAATGTGAATATGTTCAGTGCCCTTGAGTTATTTGTAAAAATCATAAAGTCAGGATGCAAATAAATAAATGCCAAGTCTGACATTATCCTGAGCATTGTCTCTTTGGCCCATTCCAGGGTTTTTCAAATAGAGCCAGGGCGCATACATAGAGGTGCGATGTGTGCCATTCTAGGGAATCGCATAACTGCCTGTGCCACCACATTCTGCATCAGTTGAAGCTTCTGGATACTCATCAAGAACAGCCCCGTATGCAGTGTATTACAGGAGTCCTCCTGGGAGGTAACCAGGCATGAGTCATTGGATGCCTGTTCATCCAATAATGTCCAAGAATCCTTCCCTTTTCATGTCCCGGTCTCCTTATTTTAATCATGGTCTGCTTTGTTCCACCTTTTTCAAGTCCGTAACCATGTGGTTAAGGCTTTGAAGCTTAAACCATTTGCTCTGGGTTGGTGATCAGATTGATTGATTGATTGATTGATTGATTGATTGATTGATTGATTGATTTAATGTATAAAGTAGTAAAATGAAACATTTGTCCTTTAATGGTTGCGGAGAAAAATCTGTCCGCTTTGAGGAATATGTTGGGGAGTTCTATGGATTTGACAGGTCAGCCTTAAATCCCTGCCGTTTCCACATAAAACTCCCCCCTGACAAAATGATCTCACAATTTCAAATTTGTTCATTCTGGAGACAATCTTCTGCATTGTGCGGTCCTCAGGCTAAGTACTCTGAATGTGAAACGGACATCTTTTAAAAGTTTGGGATTAGCAGGAGATTATAACATAGCAAAGATCTAGTCCAGTTTTCACGTCAGTGATCTCAAATTGGCAGCAATAAATAAATAAACAAGTCCGACCAAAAGTCTGCATTTCCAGGAAACTGTATGTAGTTTAAAGTTTAGGGACAATTGAAGGCTATCAAGGACATTGTCTCAATGTTTCATTGATTTTGGGTAGAGGCCAAGGAACTGAAAGCTTCTGGCTTCCAACCAAATACAGCTGGCCCTGAACAAAACTACCTCTCAGATCAATGGGTTGCTCGCCAGTAGTAATAGCTGTTACTCCAAGTAGACTGTATCTCTTAAGATACCTTTTCAAGCAGCCAAGAATTCCTTTATCTCTCTGCACTTTGACTCTTAAAATGATAGCATTGACATTGTGGAGAATATGAAAGTTGCATTCTCTGTCAGGAGAGACCAATACTGACAATCAGGGCAGTGAATATAGGTTCCACTAAGATCTCAGTGCTAGGCTGTGACACCAGTGAATCAAGATTTCTAGACTCTTTAGCCAGCTCCTGTCCTTCCATCTTCTTCTAGGACTGAGGAAGTCATGATTCCATTCTAAACAATGGCAAGTTCCTAGGTAGAGGTCTTGCTGAGTTTTCCTATATGGATCCCTTTTTCAAGATCTAGTGGAGAAAAAGGAGATATTATACTGCTGGATTCTAGATCTATCCCCAGGATTTGGTGGGACAAAAGGCTGCTTTCTAAAGGACAAGAAGCTGCCTATAAAACAATTATCAATTGTTATGTGACATGAAGACCATATCTCACTTCACTTCTTCTCTGGACAACACATGTTACCTAGTGAAGTATAAAGACATGCTGAATGCCTATGGAGATTCTCAATCATCCAGGTCATGGTTGTCCGAAAGGTGCTTTTTCAAGAGGCAACTGGACTTTCTGGTTTTTTCTTTGAAGACATTTTGTTTCTCATCCAAGAAGCTTCTTCAGCTCTTATAGAGAAGTTGGAGCTGTGCTTTCTGCAGGATGTTTTCTGCCCTGTGTCCCTTCATGTTGAGCAAAGTGCAGGCTGTTGGGTGGATGAGTGTGTGCTATCTGCAACTCAAACTGAAGCACAAATGGTTCCTGTTCAGGGGTGGGTTCTGGCTTACCTCGCTGCTGGTTCGCTTCCTCAAGCGCCGCGCGGGCGTGCGGGCACTTTGCATGCACACACATGCACAGTGCTAAAAACCCAGCTTCTCCGCATGCACAGAAGCAAAAAACAAGATGGCGCCGCCAAGAGAGTTGGTTCGGGGGCGTGTCCAGCCGGCTATCGCTGCCGGTTCGGCGAGTGGGGGGAAATTCCCACTACCAGTTCTATAGAGCCGAGCCGAACCGGCAGGAACCCACCTCTGTTCCTGTTAGTCTGCAATTTTTTCTGGAAATCCATTCATACTCCTGCACCATTCAAAGGGTGTTCATCCCAAAGTGCATAGCTACTGTAAATGTCTATGGAGGTTCTCAGTCATCCAGGTCATGGTTGTCCCAAAGGTGCTTTTTCAAGAGGCAACTGGACTTTCTGGTTTTTCTTTGAAGGCATGCTGAAAAGGCATGCTGAATAAATCATTTGAGGTTCTTCGAGCTTTATAAGAGGACCCACCTTTGTCCATATCCAAATCAATGTGTGACTCAGAGAGAATTGGTCTCTGCCACTTTGTTTGTGCCAGGCCAGAACTTTGGCATCTGCTTGTTGGAAGAAATAATCCATCTGGTTCAGTTCCAAGCTGGGAGAAAGACACTGGAAACATGGAGGCTGATTGGAAAAAAAGGTTTATTGATGAAGCAGAACCACCAGGGTTTGTGGTTCTGGTGCAGCTGACAAAATGGAGTTGAGAGTGGGGGGAGGGGTTATACCTTCTTTGGGCTTTGTGTTTGAGCTTCCTGTTCCTGTGCAAAAACATGTCTTTTAATATTCTATTGGCTGTTGTCAGATTCCTATGGGGGTCATGTATGGGTTATGTAGGGGTCATAGTTGGCTCTATAGGCAAAAGAGGAAATGCAAATCCTAGGTGTTTGTCTGAGCTAATTTTGTCAACCTTTTGTTTGTCGCTTATCTGAGTTTCTGTCTTGACCCAGTCTTTCTGAATGGATTACCAAATCGGCATTTCTAAAAGCTGGCCTCCTCAGTTTCTGCTTGGGGCAGGGAAACTGGGGCTGGTTTCTGAATAGGCTGGTCCAATCTTTCTTAATGGACACAAAATATCTGCTGGGGGCTATTAAGAAAGACTTGGGGGCTGCTTTCTGACTTTGAGAGCATGTTTCTCCATTTCTCCTTTAGGGAAATATAATATTCTGCCTTTTTAATATTTCCCAAAATATTTCATTCTTCTGGGGGAGGGGTAGGTGCTGACTTTCTACATGCTTAACAACCCCACTTCTAAAATCTCTCCCAGCTACAAGCATGAGGAGACAGCTGAGGGGAAGAGAAACAACGAACCCCTCACACCATTGCTGTGGTCAGGCCCAGCATAGCAACTTGTCCAACTCTCATAATTTTGCAAGTCTAGAGTGAGAATTGTTCAGCGGTACTAACAGCTTCTGCACATGTCAAAACAACAGCCACTTTCATGCATAAAAGAGAAGGAGAAATCCATTTGAATTGAAAACCTGCAGGGCCCTCTTCAGCATGATGATACAACGGCTGTAAATTTAGCACCGAAGCGTTTCATACTTGAGAGTCTATTGGCTGGAGCTGTTTCCTTCCACAATCCATCAGCTCTTCAAGTCACAGAAGAGTTTGTTCATCTTCTCACCGCAGATACAAACCCCCGGGCAGAATTGCTGATCTCCGCATTGTGTTTCAAACCATGACAAAGCTGAACTTCTCATCAAGCTAACTTCAAGGTGCAGCTTTTTGCCCTTATTCACTAAAGATTTCCATGTCTTTATTTATTTTATTTATTTTATTTATTTATGTCCCGCGAACTCCGTGCTGAACTCAAAAGACTTCATGACCAAGGACATACTGACCTATACATTGACTACCGTGCTGACTGCATCAAACCTAAGTCCCGCAATCCACCATCCAACATTCAACCCACCATCACCCAACCCAACATCCAACCTACCATCAACCAAAACCAACCTCTCATCATCCAAAACTAGGCATGCACGCCCCTTACTTCCTTAATATCTACCACTGCTGATCTTAAATGCAAGCTAATTAATGCAAGAAGCATTGTAAACAAAATACCTGAACTCCTCCTCTTACTTAAAACTGCTAAATTCGACATTATATTTGTCTGCGAAACATGGCTGAACGCA
>QLTV01000619.1:331998-343424 GCA_003457575.1 Thermophis baileyi | reverse complement strand
ATTATCTGCCTATCTGCCACAATGTCCTACCTGTCAATGACTACTTCAGCTTCAACCACAACAATACACGAGCACACAATAGATACAAACTTAATGTAAACCGCTCCAAACTCGACTGCAGAAAATACGACTTCAGCAACAGAGTGATCAATGCCTGGAATTCACTACCTGACTCTGTGGTTTCTTCCCCAAACCCAAAAAACTTTAACCTTAGACTGTCTACTGTCGACCTCACCCCATTCCTAAGAGGTCTGTAAGGGGCGTGCATAAGCGCACCAGCGTGCCTACCGTCCCTGTCCTACTGTCCTATTGTCTTCATCTATCTGTATTCACTTTGATTATGTTTATGATTATACCTATACCTGCTATCTTGTACATGTTTGACAAATAAATAAATAAAATAAATAAATAAATAAATGTTCTGTTACGTTTCAAAGACTGGAAGATGCCATCGGCACAAAATATGCTAAGCAGTCATCAGGCAAGTGGCTTAGTTTTGATACTGATCAAGACACTCTGAATACCAGCTTTTCTACTGAAATTTCTACCCCTTTATGCCCAGAGTAGGGGGTTGGACTAGAAGACCTCCGGGGTCCCTTCCAACTGTTATTCTGTCCTTGATGCGGAAATTTTCACCCGCTCGCCGAACTGGCAGTGATGGCCAGCTGTCCACGCCCCCGAACCGGTTCTCTGGTTGCTGCGGCCCTGCAAAGAACGCTCTGCGCATGCGCAGAGGGTTCTGCACATGCGCAGAGGGTCATTTCTGCAAAGTGATGTAGGCACACGCACGAGTGAAGCGATGCGAACTGGTAGGGAAGGTAAGTGGAACCCACCCCTGGTCATGTCATGCTCCCGTTGGAGTCTGAATCTGAGAAGGAAGACGAACAGATGACAGAGAGTGGGAGAGTGGCTCCGTTGGCTGTGGAGGAAACTGGGGAAGGGCAAAGTCAGGCTGGGCAGAGCAGGGGAGAGGTAGAACAAGGGAGAGGGGGTTCAGATGAAGACCAAGGCCCACCCCCTCCTCATCCTAGGGCGCAGAGGGAAGAACGCAGAAGAGAGCAATGTGGGTTGCGTGGCTTACGAGGAAGGAAAGGGCCCCAATTCCCTTCACAAGGCACACCTGGGGATGAAGTTTAAAGGAGAGGCAGTTGGGAGGGGCATTTGTCGGGAACAAACACTGAATTCATATGGTGTTGAGAGTTGTGGCCTGCATTCCTGGCATTCCTTCTTTACTGTTTGAATTATTGTCATGCTCCTGTTTGCTTATCTTGTCTTGCTGGAATTATTGCTGTGAATTCTTTGCTTCTGGGACTCATTATCTTGCCCTGCTGGAGTGATTGATTGCAGTTATTCTGCTTACAGCATTTGCACTGGAGTATCTGCGGCCAGAAGCTGCTGCAGGTTTGTGAGAGAGCTTTTCTCCAGGCTGGAGAGTAAACGGGATGTTGGGGGCAAAGTTGGTGCCAATAAAGGGACTCATACCGGTTCTCTGGTTGTGTTGCCTTCGTGCCACGCCCCGGGTCATCACAGGTCACTCCTGTTTCTGGCCTTCTGAGATACCAAAACTTCCTCTCAAATTTGGTTTTCATCTCTATTTGTCCAAAAACCTAAGATTAGAAAAACAGCTATGAGCTCTTTAGGAATTATAGTCAGCACTCAGAAGCTTAAACCAGGATTCTGCAGTCTTCTTAAAGCTCTGGTTTTCTCCGGACTGTTTGCTAAGACTTCATCTCTGGTCCTGACATAATACTCCAGACAGTAGTTCTGCTCCGCACTGAACACATCTAAAAATAAACACAAAGACGTCATAAAACAATAATGCATCAAAACAACTGCTATCTGCTGCAGAGGGTAAAAATAGAACCATCGCATGGAATCAAAATTGATGAGAATGTTGGAAATGTAAAAGTAAAGAAGGGACCTTTTATTATTTATGGTGGACATGTGATAAAGCAAAGAAATTTTGGAGTAAATTTCATATTTTAATGCAGAAAATTCTTAAAAGTGAAGATAAAGACGAAACCAGAAACTTTTCTTCTGGGTTTAATGGAAAAAGACTTGGGGAAAAAAAATTTTTGGAGCTCTGATCTTATATATGTTGACCGCAACAAGACTACCGCATGCACAAAAATGGAAGGTCATTTCAATTCCCACCATGGATGAATGGCTACAGAAGTTGATGGCAGAGAAGGCTAAATTGACTGTTTTGATTTTAAAAAAAGAAAAGAATATAAGTATTTTGGTTGCTACATGGAGACCGCTTCTGGTCTTTGTGCTTGAGGTGGGGAAAAAAATGAAACTTTGATTTGGGGCTTTACTGATTAGACGAATTTGTTGTTCTAGAAATGGCTGTGAATGTTTTATTTTAATATTGGTTTTATTTTAATATTTAATATATTAAAAATCCATCAAGCATATCTTCAGGTAAGTATTTTGGTTTTTCCCCTCAGTATAATCCTCAGAGTCCTTCGGGAGTTGGGTGGCATACAAATTTTGAAAAATAAATAAATAAATAAATAAATAAATAAATAAATAAATAAATAAATAAATAAATAAATAAATAAATAAATAAATAAATAAATAAATAAATAAATAAATAAATAAATAAATAAATAAATAAATGGCTAGTTTATACTATTTTGGAAAAGTAAAAAGTCGAGGTTTGATGTTAATGCCTTTTTCTACTGCTACAGAGTCGGGAGTCAACCCTTTCCTTTCCTTCTTTTCTTTTCTTTTCTCCTTCCCCTCCTCACTTTTCCTTCCCCTTTTCCTTCCCACTGTGTCCTATTATTTCCTTTCCTATTTTTGTATTTTATTCTATAATCTAATAAAAAAAAATTTTTTTTAAAAAAAATGGCGAGAATTAAAGACCCTGGGAGAAGAGACGGGATTCTTCTTGACTCCAAAGAATGTAGATGAGTTGCTACTATGCAAAAGACCCACTAAGAGTAAAGTCATAGGCAGATGCCAGGACCAAGAATGGTACTTTTAGAAGCTCAGACTAAAAGTTGATATAGGTATTCCTCAACTTACAGCCATTCATTTAGTGACCATTCGAAGTGATAATGGCACTGAAAAAAGCGACTTACAACTATTTGTCACATTTACAACTGTTGTAACATCCACCCATGGTCACATGATCAAAATTTGGATGCTTTGCAACTGGTTCACATTTATGACGGTTGCAGTCTTCCCCAGCAGAGGTGGCTTCCTCCTGGTTCGGACCGGTTCCTCCTGGTTCGGACCAGTTCGTCCGAACTGGTAGCGACCCACTGGTGACGTCACAGTGACATCACGGATCCGGTTCAGTCGGTGCCAGTCTGTGGGCGCCGCCATATTTTTTTAAAAAAAATTTTTTTTTTCGGGGTGTTTTTTCTTCTGCGCATGCACAGAAGCCGAGTTTCCGGCACTGCGCATGCGTTGCCATTGTCGTTGTTTTCAGCTTTTTGGGGGGGGATTTTTTTTTCGGTACCGCGCATGCGCGCGCGCGAAGTGCACGTGCGCCCACAAGGCGTGGCCATGCAGCGCGGGAGGAAGCGAACCAGCAGCGAGGTAAGGTAGAACCCACCCCTGTTCCCCAGGGTCACGTGATCCCTGTTTGCGACCTTCTGACAAGCAAAGTCAATGGGGTAGCCCGATTTCCTTAACAACCATGTTGCTAACTTAACAGCGATTCACTTAACAAGTGTGGCATAAAAAGGGTCATAAAATGGGACAAAACTCGCTTAACAACTGTCTCGCTTAGAAATGGAAATTTTGGGGTCAATTGTGGTTGTAAGTCAAGGACTACCTGTAGAGAAAAAATATCTCAAAACAAGGACAAGTTATCCGTTGTCCATCTGGGTCTTCCAATCTATTGCTCTAATGGTCAATTGTACTTGGGAAGTGCCAAAGGTTATCTAGTTGTGAATTAATTAATAGTTAGCCTTTGACTTACAAATTTGTTTAGCAACTGTTCAAAGTTACAACGGCACTCAAAAAAGAGATGTACCACCAGTTCTTGCATTTAGAACTGTTGCAGAATCTCCACGGACAGGTGATCAAAATTTGGGCGCTCAGGAAACTGGAATGTATTGATCACAGTTGCAGTGTCCCAACTCATACAATCATCATTTATGACCTTCCCAGCTGGCCTCCAACAAGCAAAATCAATGAGAAGCCAGATTGGCTGAACCATTGCATGATTCACTCAACAAATGCAGTCTTTCACTTAACAACCATGGGGGGGGGAGTTCATAAAATCAGACCCAACTCACCTAATAACCACCTTGCTCAGCCACAAAAACTCTGGTCCCAGTTGTGGTCATAAGTCAAGGACTATCTGTACAATTTCCAAAAATAGTTCGTTTAGGAGAATTGTGTACACCAGGGATCTAAGTATTATATTCGCTTCCCTTCTTCTAAACATCTGTATATTGGATTTGAAGCTTAGTGGTAAGTTCTGCTTGCTTCTATTTTAATGGATGGAAACTAGTCCTCCTTTAAGGACTAGAGGAGATATTTTATTTTTTTATTTTATTTATTTTGTCAAACATGTACAAGGAAACAGATATAAGTATAAACATGGACATGAACACAGGAAATGGGTACGAATAAATGGGGACAGTAGGACAGGGACGGTAGGCACACTGGTGTGCTTATGCATATGATATTATGATAGCAATGTTCCATTATTTGAGGGGCTTCCACAAAGATGAAGGGGTGAAACTGTTTTCCAAAGCACCAAAAGGCAAGACAAGAAGCAATGGGTGGAGACTAACCCAGGAGAGAAGCAACCTAGAACTAAGGAGAAATTTCCTGACAATTAGAACAATTAATCAGTGGAACAACTTGCCTCCAGAAGTTGTGAACGCTCCAACATTAAAGGAGAGACTGGACAACCATTTGTCTGAAATGGTTTCCTGACTGAACAGGAGGTTGGATCCCTTCCAACTCTGTTTGTCTATAGAGATTCTCAGTCATCCAGGTCATGGTTGTCCCAAAGGTGCTTTTTTCAAGACGCAACTGGACTTTCTGGTTTTTCTTTGAAGACGTTTCACTTCTCATCCAAGAAGCTTCTTCAGCTCTGACCGGATGATGGGATCCTTCCATTCCCCACCATCCAGTCAGAGCCGAAGAAGCTTCTTGGATGAGAAGCAAAACGTCTTCAACGAAAAACCAAAAATTCCAACTCTGTTATTTTATTATTTTGTTAATGCTTTTTTTTTTAATGATGCATTGGGTTTAATTATCTTTTTACAGCTTGGTTATGTGTGCTGAGCTAGGATGGCCATGAATAAAGATGCTAGTGTCAAAATGCTTTTGGATAATGTTCCTCTATATTTTATCAGGCTTGTCTTCTGTGAGGCTTTAGTGATAATATTTTATTGCCCTTAATTGTCTCCTTGTGCAATGAAAGCTATTGTACAATTTTTGTCCTTTTTTTCCCCCTCTCCATCTGTTTTCTTCGCTTACAGAATGCTATTTCAGAGCCATTGATTTCCCTGAGTTTTTCCTGGATCGGTTGTGTTGCAATCATTTTTAAACACCTGATTTTTTAATGAAAATCTTTGCATCGCTTTGGCTCCCCCCCCCCGGTTTATCTTGTGTCAACATGTGGCAGCCAGATCGTCTTAGACACAGCTGCCTGTTTGCCGTCTGCACAGAGGGCCGGATGCAGCTCAGCAATCTGCCAATTGGTGAATCTGTTTCAGCATCCGACAGACAGCCAATCGACTTCTGCCTCTCAAGCCTTCTTTTTGCAGCAATTTCGGCTGGGTCTATTTTTAGACGGTGGTGTGATCTGAAATCAGATGTTCTCTGCTTAATTCCTGGCTGCTATAACTCGGGGAGAATCGTGGTATAAATTGCAAGCCCTCTGAAAAATACGGCACAGAGGGAAAGGAGAGAGAGGGAAAGATTTTGTTGCACTAGACGTAGGAAGCGGGTCTTAACAAGGGGCAGTCTCTGGTCACCATGGTCTGCATTTCTTAGCAGGGCCAGAATGTGTTAAGTCCTTCGATAGGACACTGGGTGTAGGAGATGACCAGGCTGAGACTCAGTGAGGGGTCAAATGTCATGCAGTCCAGCCCACCGTGAATTCCTGTGATTCTTATCTACCGAGGTGGCGCAGTGGTTAGAGTGCAGTACTGCAGGCTACGTCTGCTGACTGCCAGCTGCCTGCAATTTGGCAGTTCAAATCCCACGAGGCTCAAGGTTGACTCAGCCTTCCATCCTTCCGAGGTGGGTAAAATGAGGACCCAGATTGTTGGGGGCAATAGGCTGACTCTGTAAACTGCTTAGAGAGGGCTGTAAAGCACTATGAAGCGGTATATAAGTCTAAGTGCTATTGCTATTGCTATTGCTACTGCCAATTTGCTTGGACCGTTTGTAGTTCAGATTCTTGTAGAGAGCTTTAGCTTGCAATAAACCTATAAATTCATTTGAACTGCCTGGACTCCTCAAACCAGTTGCCTAGTGCCCAAATTTTGAACATGTGACCATTGGGGTGTGTGTACTGTAATGGTCATAAGTGTGAAGACTGGCCATAAGTCACTTTTTTCCAGTGTTCTTACAACTTTGAATGAATAGTTGGAAGTGAAGTATTTTGTACACGTAATCCTTGGTGTATGACCACAATTGAGCCCAGAATTTATGTTGCTAAATGAGAAATTGGTTAAGTGAATTTTGGTCCCGCTTTACCACTTTTCTTGCCACATTTGTTAAGTGAATCACTACAGTTATTAAATGAGGAACACGGTTCTTAAGTGAATCTGACTTCCCCATTGACTTTGCTCGTCAGAAGGTCGCAAAAAGGATCACATGACCCTGGGACCAGGGGTGGGTTCCTCCCGGTTTGGACTGGTTCCTCCGAACCGGTAGCAACCCGCTGGTGACGTCACAATGACGTCACCAATCCGGTTCGGTCGGTGCCGGTCCATGGGCACCGCCATCTTTTTTTTTATTTTTTATTTATTTATTTTTTATTTATTTTTTATGAATTTTTTTCCTTTTTTTCCCTTCTGAGCATGCGCAGAAGCCGGGTTCCGGCACTGTGTATGCGGTTGCCATCTTGTTTTTGGCTTTTTTTCTGATTTTTCGTTACTGCGCATGCGCAGTATGAGGCGCGCCCATGCAGCACAGGAGGGAGCGAACCAGCAGTGAGGTAAGTTGGAACCCACCCCTGCCTGGGACACAGCAAAGGTCATAAATGTGAACCAGTTGCCAAGCGTTCAGATGTTGATCCCATGACCATGGGGTGAAAATGCTGTGAAAAATGGTCATAAGTCACATTTTTCAGTGCCATTGTAACGTCAAACAGTCACTAAATGAACTGTTGTAAGTCGAGGACTAACTGAAATGGCAAAACATTTCTGTACTATTTCAAGAAAGGTGCAGGGATGCATCCATGAACTCCCCAGCAGCTGAGTGTCACTTAAGGGGGATTTCCTTTTTTATATAGTTAGTCCTCACTTAATGACCAGTTACTTAGAGATTGTTCAAAGTTACGATGGACCACCTCAGAGCTACTTATTCCCCAGTTCTGGAGTTGCAATGGCCGCTGCCCCCATGGTCACATGATTGTATTTTGGGTGCTTGGCAACTGGCCCTCCTTAACTTCCATTTGCAACATTCCTGGTACATGACTGTGATTTTTGGTGGTTTTTGGCACTTACTACTCTTTTCCAGCAAAAACAACCCTACCCGTTTAAGAAAATAGGTCCACTTAACAACCATGATTTTCATTTAGCAACTGTTGCAAAAAAAAAGGTCATGAAATCGGTCACACAGTGACCTACTTAATGACCGCCACAACTTACAACCATAACTCCAGTCTCAATTATAGTCATATGTGGAGCACGTATGGGAAGTACATATTTGCTGAATGTTTTTGTTTTGCACTGGTTTTATCTTCTTTGCTTCCTGGCCTTGAACCAATCAGGGGAAATCATCTTTCCTCACTCATAATTTATTTATTTATTAGTTCAGATTAACAGAGTTGGAAGGGACCTTGGAGGTCATCTAGTCCAACCCCCTGCTCAAGCAGGAGACCCTACACCATTTCTGACAAATGGCAGTCCAATCTCTTCTTGAAAGCCTCGAGTGATGAAGCTCCCACAACTTCCGAAGGCAACTTCTGTTCCATGGGTTGATTGTTCTCACTGTCAGAAAGTTCCTCTTTATTTCTAAATGTATGTGCTGCCCATTTCTAGATTTATTTGGGAGGAAGAGTTTAGTACTCCTGTTCGCACATCTTTTTTTTTTTTAACTCTGTAAGTCGAGACAGGCAGCCTGCTATGTTGAATCTACAACATTCAACTGCCTTAAGGAACATCTAAGACAGGGGTCCCCAAACTTGGCAACTTTAAGACTTGTGGACTTCAATTCCCAGAATTCTCCAGCCAGCTGGCTAGAAAATTCTCGGAGCTGAAGTCCACAAGTCTTAAAGTTGCCACGTTTGAAGACCTCTGATCTAAGAAGAGTAATAGTCTTGGGAGTCCCAAAAGTGCTTTTTCAGGAGGCAACTGGACTTCTTAGCTAACAACAATTTCCAAGTTAACAGATTAACAGAGTTGGAAGGGACCTAGTAGGTCATCTAGTCCAACCCCCTGCTCAAGCAGGAGACCCTACACCATTTCCGACAAATGGCAGTCTTCTTGTTTTTTTTCTTTTGAAGACGTTTTGCTTCTCATCCAAGAAGCTTCTTCAGCTCTGACAGGATGGTGGGGAATGGAAGGATTTATATTCCTTGCAGACAGCTGGTCATTTGCATCCTTTTAGATGTAAATTCAAAAGAAAAAAAAACCAAGAAAGTCCAGTTGCCTCCTGAAAAAAACACCTTTGGGACAACCATGACCTGAATGACTGAGAATCTCTACAGACTAATAGTCTTGGGAGTTTCACTCTATACAGAGCGCAAAAGCATCAGCTTTTGGCAACCAAATAAATATGATCTGAAGGGCTCCTCCTTCCAAGGGCCAGATTAATCAAGGGATAATATCACATGAAGTGTTAGTACTACTTTATGCTGCACTGGTGTTGACCAATCTTGGAATAGCGCATCCAGTTCTGGTCACTACGATGTAAAAGAGATGTCAAGATTCTAGAAAGACTGCAGAGAGAAGCAACAAAGACAATAAGGGGTGTGGAGGCTAAAACATATGATGAATGATTGAGGGAATTAGGTATGTCTATTCTAACAATAGGCTAAGATGCTGAGCTTGTCGATCAGAAGGTCGGCAGTTCAGCGGTTCGAATCCCTAGCGCCGCGTAACGGAGTGAGCTCCCGTTACTTGTCCCAGCTTCTGCTAACCTAGCAGTTCAAAAGCACGTAAAAAATGCAAGTAGAAAAATAGGGACCACTTTGGTGGGAAGGTAACAGCGCTCCGTGCGCCTTTGGTGTTTAGTCATGCCAGCCACATGACCATGGAGCACTGGCTCTTTGGCTTAGAAACGGAGATGAGCCGGGAACGACTAGCACGCATGTGCAGGGGAACCTTTACCTTTATTCTAACAAAGAGAAAGATTAAGGGTGATATGACAGCAGTCTTCTAATATTTGAGGGGTTGTCACAGAGAGGAGGTCGACCTATTCTCCAAAGCACCTGAGGGCAGGACAAGAAGTAACGGATGGAAACTTATCAAAGAGACATCCAATCTAGAACTAAGGAGAAATTTCCTGACTGTGAAAACAATCAGTGGGTTGACTTGCCTCTGAAAGTTGTGGGTGCTCCATCACTAGTGGATTTTAAGTAGAAATTGGAGAGCCCTTTGTCTGGAATGGTAGAGTCTCCTGCTTGACCAGGGAGGTTGGACTAGAAGACCTATAAGGTCCCTTCTAACTCTGTTATTCTGTATTCTGTATTAACTCTCCACAGAAACTCCTTATTTGTTTGCTTCTTGAAGGCCACTAACCGTATGGCTTATCCACAAAAGGAAGATATGGATATTTCTCTACCTTCTGATTAAATGTGGCTGATGATAGGAAAAACTTCAGATTGAAAATAGAATTAGTTCCTTAGGGAAAGAGACATTTCCCCCTTTGAAGGATATGCTGGAGAAGATAGGTAGACATATGGTGTGGATGCCTGAATTTCAATTCCAGCCCTAAGCAGGAAATTGGACTCGGTGCTGTGCTTCCAACACTAAAGAAGATGCCAAATGCACAAGCAAAGAGAGCAGTGAAAATGAGCTGCATTTACAGTCTTCTATTTTGGGTTGTCATCGTAGCAACGTCGAGCTAAGCTTGAACGCTTGTTTCTGATTAAGATGGCAAACCTCTCTGTCGAAGCAACTCTGATATCTTCGAGAGGCAGGCATGATGTTAATGTTTCCACAATCCACTGATCTTGGCAAAGTCAGTGGCAGATGAATAGCTTGGCTTTCAGACCATCACACTAGCTACTAAGGGGAACACTCAGAACATAGAATCATGGGGCTGGAAAGGACCTTGGAGATCTTCTAATCCAGGGGTGTCAAACACAAGGCCTGCGGGCCATATGTGTCCCACGATGTGGTCAGATCCAGGCCGTGGGGCCATCCTGGAAAATGTAAGAGGCCGGGCCACGTGGCTTCGGCCCAGTCTACCCACGTGGCTTCGGCCCGGTCTACCCAATGTGAAGAGGAAATATCAGGCCAGCGTGGCTTCGGCCCAGTCTACCCATGTCACTTCGGCCCAGTCTACCCGCATCACTTCGGCCCAGTCTACCCAGTGCGAAGAGGAAACATGCCAGCAGTTTGGAGAGTGGTGTCAAGCTGCAGTTTGGGGAGTGGTATCAAGCTGGCCACGCCCACCCAGTTGCCCCCCCCCCCGAGGTCAATCACAGCCCTGATGCGGCCCTCAATGAAATTGAGTTTGACACCCCTGTTCTAATCCAATCCCCTATTTGAGCAGGAGCCTGATACCATTCCGGACAAAAGATTGTCCAATCTTTTCTTGAAAACCTCCAGGGATGGAACACCAACATCTCTGGGAGGCAAGCTATTTCATTGATTAATTCTTCCCACTGTCAGGAAATTTCTCCTTAATTCTTGGTTGGATCTCTCTTTAATGATCCGTTACTTCTTGTCCTGTTCTCTGGTGCTTTGGAGAATAGCTCAATCCCCTCTTCTCTGTGGCAGTCTTTCATGTACTGAAGTACTACTGTAATGTGACCTCCATTTTCAGATGAAGCTATCAATACAGCCTTCTGAGCTTACTACATTCTTTGGATGTCTTCATCTTAACGACTGCTTGTGCTCATAAACCTAAGCCATGCTGATTGGGATTACCTATTTTTCGGAGTATAAGACGCACCTTTTTACTCCCAAAAAGAGGGTGAAAACTTGGGTGCGTCTTATACACCGAATGTAGCCCCCCCCCCCCCCCCCCCCCCCCCCCCCCATTTTTCCCCCTTCCCCCCCCCCGCCCGCCCGCCCCCTGCCCGTCTCCCTCCCTCCCCCCTCCCC
>QLTV01000619.1:318962-331732 GCA_003457575.1 Thermophis baileyi | reverse complement strand
AGAAAGCCACATCAATTTTAACAGCATCTGTACAAGTATAGTCTGAAATGTAACAGTGTCCTGTTTTAGTATTAAGATAAGGCAGCTGAGTTAGACCCTGACTTAGTCATGTTTGGAGTAGATCTATTTAAATAATTGGGAGGAGTTAATGTGACTACATTTAAGAAAACTTTCTGGCATTAATATACTGCCATAATGTACATTTCTCCAATTCTTTGCTATTTCTATGGGTCAGGCACACATGCACAGAAATACACAGCAAACAATGTATATCATCTGTACTGTTTGCTGTTTGCTGGGAGGCAAATTGCTGGGAGGCAGAGGCAGATTTTTTTCCCCTTGTTTTCCTCCCCCAAAACTAAGGTGTGTCTTACACTCCGATGTGTCTTATACTCCGAAAAATACGGTATATACGTCTAGCACATCTGAAGGATACCAGTTCAAGGATGGCTGTATAGAGCCATGGTGGTGCAGTGGTTAGAATGCAGTACTACAGGCTACTTCTGCTGACTGCCAGCTGCCTGCAGTTCAGCAGTTTGATTCTCACAGGCTCAAGATTGACTCAGCCTTCCATCCTTCCAAGGTAAAATGAGGATCCAGATTGTTGTGGGCAATATGCTGACTCTGTAAACTGCTTAGAGAGGGCTGTAAAGCACTGTGAAGTGATATATATAAGTCTAGGTGCTATTGCTATAGGATATGTGATTGCAAAATACAGGTAGTCCTTGACTTACGACCACAAGAGCTACCTTGAAGTAAAATGGGCATTCTATAAATGTTTACTTTATATTTATATTTCATAAATAAATAGGGACCAGAATTTCTGTTCTAAATTGGTGCGGTTGTAAAGTAAATCATCCCATGACCAGATCCAATTTTACAACTGTTTTTATCACGATCGTTAAGCAAATCCGGCTGGGTCTATGGCAATTCGCCACAGCCAACTTGCCATGGCCAACTCACCACGGAGCAACTCGCTACGGAACAAGAGGAACACTAATATCAAAGAAATGGTGGAATAGAATCATTAAAGAATGGATGCAAAAGGAGGGGCAGAATGAAATGTGAATGGCAAAAATTATTTATTTTAAATAATCAAACTGAAATTAAATTAAGTTGGATCGTTAACTTGTCCAGTGGCAAGTTGGCCACGGCGAGTTGTCCCATTCCGAATCCAGCTTGTCGGAAGACTGCAATAAGTCAGTTCCCAAGCTTCTGAATTGTGATCAACAAGGATGGTATGAGAATCGTATGTGCAACGACTAGTCACTTTTCCCAGGGCTGTCATAATTTTGAACCATCATTATATGAATGGCGATGTCAAGGACTACCTGTATATGTTTGCTAACATAGCAAACAACCTAGCCATAAAGTTTAGATCAGGGGTGAAATTCAAAATTTTTCCCTACTGGTTCTGTGGGCGTGGCTTGGTGGGCGTGGCTGGGGAAGGATACTGCAAAATCCCCATTCCCTCCCCACTCCTGGGGGAAGGATATTGCAAAATCTCCATTCCCACCCCACTCTGGGGCCAGCCAGAGGGGGTATTTGCCGGTTCTCCGAACTACTCAAAATTTCCGCTACCGGTTCTCCAGAACCTGTCAGAACCTGCTGAATTTCACCCCTGGTTTAGATCTGAATTAGAGGCTATATAGCAATAAAAATAGCAGTAGCACCAAGACTTATATACCGCTTCACACAGCCCTCTCTAAGTGATTTACAGAGTCAGCATATTGCCCCCAACAATCTCAGTTCCCAGTTTACCGACCTCGGAAGGATGGAAGGGTTAGAGTGTCCTGGGGTCATGTGATCCCCTTTTGTGACTTTCTGACTAGCAAAGTCAATGGGGAAGCCAGATTCACTTAACAACCGTGTTACTGGTTTAACAATTGCAGTGATTCACTTAACAAATGTGGCAAGAAAAGTCGTAAAATGGGGCAAAACTCACTTAACAAATTTCTCACTTACCAACATACATTTTGGGCTCAATTATGGATGTACGTTGAGGACTACCCAGAATGCATAGCGATAAAGCATCACAAATACAAAAATAGAGATTTCCAAAGTTTACATGGATCTATGTGATTTAAGCAAACCTGTTTGCCTAGTATCAGAATGAGAGTGGCAAACGCAAGCAAACAAGAGGTAAAAAAAAGTTCCCTAAATGATATTTTAAATCCATTTATCTTTTCAGCTTTCTTCTCTCATTCCCAAATTTTAATTCTGAAGGTTTCAGGTTAGAATTAGGAAAGATTGTTAAGGGAATTGCTGAGGCTAGAAAGTTGCAGCCGCGAAGACCAGTAACGAATGGTGGGACACTATTGCATAGCAACAAATTAGAAGGACACGTTAGAAGGATGCTAACTAAGGCACATAGACATAAACTTTGGTAACCTCTAGCTTATTATAATAGTGAAACATGCACCCCTTTTGATAAGAAAGTTTACTGTATCAGCATAAACATGCAATGTATGAAGAAGGAGGTCCACACTATAAAAATGATGTTGAGACTCTAGAAAGAGTGCAGAGAAGAGCAACCAAGATGATTAGGGGACTGGAAGCTAAAACATAAAATGAACGGTTGCAGGAACTGGGCATGGCTAGTCTAGTGAAGAGAAGGACCAGGGGAGACATGATAGCAGTGTTCCCATATTTGAGGGGCTGCCACAGAGAGGAGGGGGGTCAAGCTATTTTCCAAAGCACCCGAAGGCCAGACAAGGAATAATGGATGGAAACTGAACAAAGAGAGATTCAACCTGGAAATAAGGAGGAACTTTCTGACAGTGAGAGCAATCAACCAGTGGAACCGTTTGCCTTCGGAAGTTGTTGGAGCTTCATTACTGGAAGCTTTCAAGAAGAGACTGGACTGCCATCTGTCAGAAATGTTGTAGGGTCTCCTGCTTGGGCGGGGGATTGGACTAGATGACCTACAAGCAGGGGATTGGACTAGATGACCTTGCAACTCTGTTAATCTGTTGGTGTTCTATATCTGTTAAAGAAACATGTGTCCAGGAACCAATGGGTAATTCTTAGGGTGTTGACTTCCTTAATCATAACTGTATAAAATGTGTGTTTTTGGCTCTTTTAGCTTCTGAGACCCTTTTGCTGGAGTATTCCAATAAAAGAAACTGAAAACACCATTCCTCGTGTCTGGTGGTCTTTATTGGCTTCAGTGCCAGGCTAGGACCCCTTTTGGGAACAACAATTCCTTCTGATGCAATTCGTTGCATGCAAGATGAAGATCAAAACCTCTAAAGCAGTATTTTTATTTTATTTATTTTTATTTATTTATTTGTTTGTCAAACATGTACAAGATAGCAGGTATAGGTATAAACATAAACATAATCAAGGTGAATACAGATAGATGAGGACAATAGGACAGTAGGACAGGGACGGTAGGCACGCTGGTGCGCTTATGCACGCCCCTTACAGACCTCTTAGGAATGGGGTGAGGTCGACAGTAGACAGTCTAAGGTTAAAGTTTTTTGGGTTTGGGGAAGAAACCACAGAGTCAGGTAGTGAATTCCAGGCATTGATCACTCTGTTGCTGAAGTCATATTTTCTGCAGTCGAGTTAAACCATTTTCTGCTTCTATCCATTGGGGCATTTCATACCATTTATGTGGGCATTCTTTGGTGGGGGGGGGAACCCCTCATAACATATATCAAAACTTAGGATTATTATTTCTAATTTGAAGTTGTTTCCTGACATTACTTCTTCTGACCTGGGGAGGGGGGGTGAAATCACACCTTGGAGAATATTTCAAAATATGTCCGGCCAAAATGGCAGCGTAAACGGATTTTTTTTTAAAGTCATGTTAATATCAGTTTGTCAACCTCTTACTAGTGATATGCCCACATGGCATTTTAGCTCTCACTTTAGTGAAAATCACCAATGATCTAGAATTATGAGTCAAGCTTCATGACTCAAATTTCTGTCAGGGCTGGGTAAGTATTCTCTGCAGGTTGAGGCTTAATTGGGGAAATAACATGTTGCGGAGAAAAATAATTAGAGGCAAAATGAATCTTGTTTCCATGCTCTCAATTCTCAAGAATAAGACCGGAAGCCAGGAAAGAGTAAAAGTAATGTATTTGCAAAACAAAAATAAGAACATCTAAGTCTGTGTCTACGTGGTGAAGGACAAAGAGAACAAAGAAAAAAATTAACACATGCGCAGTACAGGTATCACATGAGAACTGCATATCAGTGTACAGTGTCGTTTCAGAATAAGAGTCCAGCTGACAAGTAAATATGAACGTAGTGACATAACAAGCAGTCATTGTTCATTTCCTGAGAAATCTCCTTAATCAGAGATTTAAAAGAGTGGTGTTAGAAATAATAGAACAGAACAGAATGACCAAAAAAAAAAAAACATCCAGAATAACAGAGTTTGAAGGGACTTTGGAGGTCTTCTAATCCAGCCCCCTACTCAAGCAGGAGACCCTAGACCAGGGGTGTCAAACTCGATTTCATTGAGGGCCAACTCAGAGCCAACTCAGTCCGGATATGATGTGTGAGAGGAAAACGGTGAAGCCAGTCCCTTCCTAATAGTCCCTAGACTATATGGTAAATGCAGAGAGTAAAGTGCTGAGTCTGGCAAGATTATAAAGAACGAGAAAGAGCTCAGCTTGGAGAATCATCAAATGTCATTCTTCGGCATGGCATCTTCAATCTTTTTTGTTTCTGTAATGGCTTTCGAATATTTCCTTTGAGGCCATCTCAATGGCTCTTAGTATTGAATGGTTAGGTTGGAAGCTACTTGAAAAGAGGGCAAAGAATTGTATTCCAGAATCCCAGAGAAGGATATGGAGTTATGCTAATGAATAAGGAAGAGGGGATGAACATTATAATCTTTAATGACCTTTAATGAACATCTAAAGAACTTTTGATGACACCCAGAGGTCCTGTCCTAAGAAATTCACTAATGATAGCGTTAAACTTGATTGGTGGAGTTTTCATCATGTCTTCTAACTGCTAGTTGATATTCTTATACAGTAGAATATGTATAAGAGCATATTTTTGTTCTTCAACAGATCATTAAGAAATGTTTCAGCATGAGAAATATGGTTTATGGTGCACTTGGCATTTGATGACGGGAATAGGCTTGAACTATACTGTAGATAATATATACTGTTTTGCACAAATATGAAGACAAGATGGAAACTCCTTAATTTTACAACATTTGGACAGACTTAGCCATAATTTCAACCAGGAAACTGGGAGCACCCTAGACCCAGCCAAGTCCAAATACGCTAAAGAATTACTGGAAGCCTTGGATAAATCAGCCATCAACAGGCACACAGAGATAAACAATATCTACATACCATTTCAAAGAAGCAATTATAGATATATATATATATATATCAGAGGTGGGTTCCTCACAGTTCGGACCAGTTCACCTGAACCGGTAGCAACCCGCTGGTGATGTCACAGTGACGTCACGGATCCGGTTTGGTCGATGCCGGTCCGTGGACGCCGCCATCTTTTTTTTTTTGAATTTTTTTATTTTTTTTCTTCTGCGCATGCGCAGAAGCCGAGTTTCTGACACTGCGCATGCGTTGCCATCTTGTTTTTGGCTTTTTGGGGGGGATTTTTTTTAATTTTTCGGCACTGTGCATGCACGCAGTGTGCAGGCGTGGCTACGCAGCGTAGGAGGAAGCGAACCGGCAGCGAGGTAAGTTAGAACCCACCCCTGATTATATATATATATAACACATAGTGTGTGTGTGTGTGTGTGTGTGTGTGTGTGTGTGTGAAACAAAAAGATCAAAACACCTTCTCAGCAGCAATCAATACCCAGATGATATGCGGTTAAAAATATTGGAAATACAATTTCAGTGTCACTGATTCTTCAGTATCTGACAAGCTGCCAATCACAAGAAACCGCAAACTCCAGATGGAGACTTAAGATTTACTTTCTGTCCTTACTTTGTCTATCACTCTCCTTGTCTGTGAAATTGCTAACCTTGCTGTAATTTCCTGCTACATTTTTGACTCTCCAGAGAGGATACAGTTCACCGTGTACTAGACTTTATCTTTTCCCACCCTGTATTTTTTTTTTTAATAAATCTCTTTTCTGAAATAGTTATGAAACCTGCTTCAGTAATTACTTCCACTCTCAGGAGCATTCATATGTACGCACCAAGATTAGATGGATTGCTTAAAGCAGCGTGAGGAGTATGTGATGGAAATGAAACATGCATGAGACTAGATGTGGTGCTTACATTAATATTTACTTACAGAGATTACGGATACACATGTAAAAAATGCACCGTGTGACAAATGTTAAAAGACAGCTACAAAAGGAAACCAGCGTCAATGAAAGAGGATTCAGCAAGCCATCATCTGGAGCGAGAGGAGCATTCATCTCTCATCAGATACTTAGCATACCAAACTTCTGAGAACAGGAAAATCCCAGGTCCTGGGATTAGAAAAATAGGTTCTGGAAGAATGAGGAAGCTAATAGGAGAAAGGGACATGTAAAGTTCCTTTCATGTAAAGTGATTAATTGATTAACTGTGTGCCATCAAATCAGTGCTGAGTCTTACCAACTCTGGAAAGAGTGCAGAGAAGAGCAACCAAGATGATTAGGGGGCTGGAGGCTGAAAGATATGAAGAACGGTTGCAGGAATTGGGCATGTCTAGTATAGTGAAAAGAAGGACCAGGGGTGACAGGATAGCAGTTTTCCAATATTTGAGGGGCTGCCACAAAGAAGAGGGGATCAACCTATTTTCCAAAGCACTATAAGGCAAGACAAGAAACAATGGATGGAAATTAATAAAGGAGAGAAGCAATTGGATAAGCTTTAAGACCCAAAGTCCCTTTTATTAAAATTAAAACTAAGAGTTTAGTTCAAGAGTCAGGTACTATGAAAGGATGACAATGTTTGTGCCATCCCTAACTTTACAAACTGTAGCATGTGAGATAAAATCAGGATACGATATTTATCATCTCACATTGTTCTTTTCTCTTCCTCTTACTGTTAACATCCCCATTTCTGACTTTATTGCAAAATCATGTTGCTTATCCCAACCTAGAAATAAGAAGACCAACCTAGAACTAAGAAGAAATTTCCTAACAGTGAGAACAATTAACCAGTGGAACAGCTTGCCTTCATGAGTTGTGGGTGCTCCATCACTGGAGGCTTTTAAAAAGAGACTGGACAGCTACTTGTCTGGAATGGCATAGGGTCTCCTGCTTGAGCAGGGGGTTGGACTAGAAGACCTCCAAGGTCCCTTCCAGCTCTCTTCTGACAGTACAGTATTTTCTGATGCTAAAGTCCCTGTCACTTATGAAGAATTGATGAAAGCCAGTGGGAGGAGGCTAATCGTGTGTTCAAAGAGAAGTAAGAGAGAGTTCTTGGCTAGAAATAAGACTGCTAAAATAGAACTAATCAAAATTCCAAAAGAAATTTGCGTAATGTGATAGTAGAAGTATATTGGCTGGAGAAGGAATGCGTGGGTCATCTTTTATGCAGGTGATACACTGTTGCTGGCTGGGGACATGAGTGATTTGCAGAGAATGTTAGGTAATTAAACAAGGAATATGCATATGAGATGTATGCAAAACCAGGCTGGTTATATTTAACAGGAGAAATGAAATGACCGCATATGCAATTCTTATATTAACGGTGAAAAACTAGAGCAAGGAAAGGAAGATGCGCTTCTCGGTAGAAGGCTTACTAAAGATCTGGTGGTGGTGGGGAAATCAATGGAGAATTGTAAAACATGCAAATGCTGTTGAAACATAAGTGAGTAAGATAGGATTTGTGGTGAGGAATTAATGTTTTTTTTTTAATGAACTGAAAACGGCTGCATAAGAAGAGCTTCTACCCGCTTTGATACATAGAAGTCAGAGCTGAATAATATCTACGCTGACTGTAATGGGGTGCTTACGAGGGCTCGCCATTAACCCAAAGTCAAAACAAATAGTCAGGAATGAATGGATACTGAAAGAACGTGGATTGAATATAAAAGGGAATAACCATTATTAACACATTAAAACAAAAACAGATGTTGAGACTTTGGAAAAAGTGCAGCGAAGATCAGCTAGGATGATTAAAGGCCTGGAGACTAAAACATGTGAAGAACGATTGCAGGAATTACGTATGGCTAGTCTTGCTGGGGAAAGATATGACAGCAGTATTCCAGTATTTGAGGGGCTGCCACAAAGAGGAGGGGGTCAACTTATTTTCCAAAGCACCAGAAGGCAGGACAAGAAACAATGGATGGAAACTAATCAAGGAGAGAAGCAGCCTGGAATTAAGGAGAAACTTCCAAATAGTGAGAACAATTAACCAGTGGAACAGCTTGCCGTCAGAAGTTGTAGGTGCTCCATCACCGGAGGTTTTTAAGAAAAGACTGGACAATCACTTGTCTGAAATGGTATAGGGTCTCCTGCTTGAGCAAGGGGTTGGACTAGAAGAGCTCCAAGGTCCCTTCCAGCTCTATTCTGATTGATTGATTGATTGATTGATTGATTGATTCTAATTCCAATAGCAATAGCATTTAGACTTATATACCGCCCCATAGAATTTTACAGCACTCTCTGGACAGTTTACAATGTAGAAGCATTATTTGCATATTGCCTCCAACAATCTGGGTCTTCATTTTACCAACCTGGGAAGGATGGAAGGCTGAGTCAACCTTGAACCTCGTCAGGATCAAACTCCAGGCTGTGGGCAAAGTTAGCCTGCAATACTGCATTCTAACCACTGCACCATCAGGGCTCTAGGAGTTCCAAACATCCAAAGCCCACTCAGTATTTCTTGAGTTGAGCCAAAGTTTCTTGTCTCCCCATCTAGATCCCCCAGAGCCTCTAGGCAAAATGTCCGGACATCATATGGCGGAGGTCTTCAAACTTGGCAACTTTAAGACTTGTGGACTTCAACTCCCAGAATGCTCCAGCCAGCTATGCTGTCTGGAGGCATGTCATATGGCATCCCTGGAGTGAAGGTCTAAAGCTGGTTATCATCATCATACTGGTGATATCTCACCTTCAAATGGCCTCAGCCAGCAGCCTCAGGTAGATGCTGTCTACTCTCAAGATAATATACATGCACCTGATGATGAAGTCTAGCCCAACGTTTACACGGTAACAGTTTATGCTTGGTTGCTAAGATTTTTCTTTATTATAGAGCCGAGGTGGCGCAGTGGTTAGAGAGCAGCACTGCAGGCTACTTCAGCTGACTGTTCAGCAGTTCAGCGGTTCAAATCTCACCGGCTCAAGGTTGACTCAGCCTTCCATCCTTCCGAAGTGGGTAAAATGAGGACCCAGATTGTTGGGAGCAATGTGCTGATTCTGTGAACCGCTTAGAGAGGGCTATGAAGCACTATGAAGCGGTATATAAGTCTAAGTGCTATTGCTAGTGCTATAAACTTGTTTGTGTATGATTTGATTTCTAGACTGTGTATTCTCTGTGTCTCTGTGCAGCATACAAAATTTAAACGCACCAAAATAGCAGATCCGACAGTAAAATTACATTATGGAATTGCTATTTCAGACTCAAAAAAAAAAAACATATTAAGGTTTTCACTCAGAACTAGACATACGCTAGAGGCCAATTTTTTTTTTTTTAAAAAAAAAGGTGTTTCTTATGAATGAGGGTGCCCAAATGATAAAGGAGTCTCACATATTGTGTGCGGTCCTACTGGCAGAGACAGATCTTCTCACGTGAGCTAAATTTATTTATTTATTAGATTTTTATTCCACCCTTGTTACTTTATAAGTAACTCAGGGTGGTGAAACATACCTAATACTCCTTCCTCCTCCTATTTTCCTCACAACAACAATCCTGTGAGGTGGATTAGTCGAGAGAGAGTGAATAGCCCAAAGTCATCCAACTGGTTTTCCAGCCTATGGCTGGACTAGAATTCACTGTCTCCTGGTGATTGGCCCAAGTCACTCAACCGACTTTCACGCCTGAGGTGGGAGTAGAACTCACAGTCTTCTGGTGATTGGCCCAAAATCACCCAGTTGGCTTTCATGCCTAAAATGGGACTAGAACTTACAGTCTCCTGGTTTCTAAATCACCACCTTAACTATTAGACCAATCTTTTTCAAAATCAACAATAGAAAACTTGCAGGACGAAGGGTTCCATTAGGTGACCCAGTCCAAGCAATCCAGAGATTTAAAAGAAACGAACAGATCACATCCTGATGTATCGCTGGTATTTAATACCAGACAAGTTATCTAGAATGTATAAAGGTATTTCAAATGAATATTGTAAATGTAAATGTAAAGAAGGAACCTTTTATCATTTAAGGTGGACATGTTATCAAGCAAAGAAATATTGGTAGTAAGATTCATATTCTAATACAGAAGAGTTGTGCGGTGGCCTAGAGGTGGAACTCTCGCCTCACAATCAGGAGGCTGTGAGATCGATCCTAGGTAGAGGCAGATATTTCTCTCTCTGGACACAATGAGATTATATCTGCTGAATAAAACTCTGCATTGGCGACAGGAAGGGCATCTGGCCATTAAACGCTCTGCTAGCTCCATTCAGTTGCCCAGACTCCACCCTGCAAAGGGATGATGATGATGATGATGATGATGATGATGATGATGATGATGATGATGATGATGATGATTCATATTCTAATACAGAAAATTCTTAAAGTGAAGATAAAGACAAAACCAGAAACTTTTCTTTTGGGCTTAATGGAAAAAGACTTGGGAAAGAAATTTGGAACTTTGGTCTTATATACAGTATGTTGATGGCAGCAAGATTACTGTACACACAAAATTACTGTACATTTTGATTCCCACCATGGATGAAGGGCTACAAAAGTTGATGGAGTTGGCAAAAATGGCTAAATTAACCCTTATGATCAAAGAAAAGAATATAAGTACTTTTGTTTCTACTTGGAAACCACTTCTGGACTTTATGCTTGAGGTGGGGAAAAAAAATAAAACTTTGATTTTGGGTTTTACTGATTAGATTGATTTATTGTTATAGAAATAGCTAGTTTATAGAAAAGTAAAAAGTTGAGGTTTGATGTTAATGCCTTATTCTACTGCAAAGAAAGAGTCGGAAGTCAATACCTTTTTTTCTTTTCCCCCTCTCTTTCACACTTCTCTTTTCCCCTTCCCCTCCCCTCTGTGTCCTACTATTTGCTTTTGTATTTTTGTATTTTATACTATAAACTAATAATAAAAAATTAAAAAGTTGAAAAAGAAAAGAAACAAGCAATACCTGAAACCAAATAGACCAAATACAGAGTTTTCAAAATTGGTGTCATGTGGTCTCTGTAGATACTGCACAAACCAACCCAGTCACAGCATTTTGTACAATGGACATTTCCGAGGTTTTTTTCACATAGTCAGCTCAAAGGGAATTCCAAAAGGCAAGTCTTAGAGGTTAGTAGATAAATACTATAATGTTGCGGGCATTTTTATCTGGCAATGGGTGGAATTAACCCAGGGGTCAGCAACCTTAAACACTTAAAGAGCCATTTGGACCCATTTCCCACAGAAAAGAAAACACCAGGAGCCACAAAACCCTTCCCGTGCCTGACTATTTCCTGAGCGGCCACAGAACTAGCATATGTAGTTGAATTAAACGTTCTGTTTTCTTGTGAAACTTTTCTTTTCTTGGATTTATCCATGGTTGGTCTACCGGGGGTTGAAAAGCTCAATAAATCGTGTACCGGCGTGTATCACACATTGGCGGTTGTGACACATATTTTGAGCAACAGGGAGCCGCAGCAGAAGGATGAAAGAGCCACATGCAGCTCCAGAGCTGTGGGTTGCTGACCCCTGAATTAACTGATCACTCAAATCTGAGAAAGTTATTTGACCAACATTCCACAGGAAGAATGAAGGAGGGAGAGCTACTCTCAAGTTGTGGACCCACTTTCCATGGAAGGAAGTAACCCCCATCCCATATAAATAGCTCCATCACAGACCTAGAAGAATGGCTTCTCACCAGAGTATTTTTGTTTCTTTCAGGATTCAGTTTTAATGTATTCTCCTTTGTTCCTCAGTTCACCCCAATCATATCTGTCAGAATGACTGAAGCAATTTCACTCCCTTGATCCATTCTCAAATGATCTTGAGATAGATCCAGACGATGTGTCATCTAGGACTGCCTGAAACTGAGATGATACTCCATCCTCAATTACCTTGGGTTGGATTGTACCCAAACATGAAAGGTTGGACTCAAGTACTTGATCACTCAAGTATGAGTGATCAAAAGAAGGTTAGAGTTAGGTACCACTCATGGAACTTATCTGGCACACCTTCTGGAATAGGAAATCTTGGATTTATAGCTATTGGCCTGATCAGATGCAAGCCATGTGTGACCCCTGAATATTGCAGATCAGATCCCATCAATCCCTCAACTACCGTATGTAGCCATGGCCAAATAGCTAGGACTGACAAACCACATCCAGTGGGCCAAAATACGCTAATCCATCAAGGTAGATGGGCGTAGAAAGTATAGTTGCAATTCCAATAGCAAAGCAGTCTATAGCAGGAAAACTATGAGTAGGTGAGTGCTATCTGGGTGCAACTGCGGCACCCTCTCATCATGCTTACTCCTTTTCTTATGATTTATTGACTGAGCAGCCTTGAATGAATGAAGGATGAAGAATGCCTTCAGACAGAGCAGTGTTTGTCAATCTCAGCAACTTTAAGGAGTATTGGGTTTCAATTCCTATGCTGGCTGGAGTTGTAATCCACATACTTTAAATCTTTTGATGTTGAGAAACATTGATGGAGAATGGCCTGTGATAGAGACACATTACCATTAGTAGCAAGTCTAATCAATCC
>QLTV01000619.1:283713-295738 GCA_003457575.1 Thermophis baileyi | reverse complement strand
AGAAGATAACAAATAGTGAAGCTAATTTTGTACCCTGATCAGATAAACAAACAAAACACCTACCGTATTTTTCGGAGTATAAGACGCACCTTAGTTTTTGGGGAGGAAAATAGGGGGAAAAAATTCTGCCTACCAGAGTCCCTTGGGAGTTGGGTGGCATAGAAATACAAATAATAAAATAATAAATAAAATAATAAAATATTCATCTGGCTAGTCCTTAGTCTGGTCAGCTTCAACACATTAGTTTGCTTGTTTTGAGCATGCTTGCAGTTTCTAAAACACTTCACTTCTCTCTCTCTTCAGAGAGAGAAACAATGAGAAAAGCAGGCAAAGGGAAGATCGCTTCACTGTTAGCACCTCGTTAGGGCTGAAAAAAAGCTTAGTAAAAGCTACATTCAGAGTATAAGACGCACCCAAATTTTCAGTTTCTTTTAGGGGGGAAAAAGGTGCGTCTTATACTCCGAAAAATACGGTAGTTTTTTTTCTTCAAAGAGAACAGAAAAGAAGAAACATCATTACAAAATGTATGGGATACAGCCAAGGCATATATTAGAGGACTAGCTATAACATACAGAGGAAAACAGAACAGAAAGAAGAAATAAAATCAAAGGATATTAGAAGAAGAATATAAGACATTAGAGATAGAATTACAAAAAGACCCACAAAAAAGGGAAACAAAGAACCAAATGGACTCAACGAAACATAAATTGAGCCTAATGGATAAAGAAGAACTGGCACGGAAAATTAAAACTGTTAAACAAATTTTTTTTGAAAATGCAAATAAACCAGGAAGATGGCTGGCGTATAAGTTAAAAAAAGAGGGGGGAAAAATTGATAGATAAACGAATGGATAATGAAGGGAAAATTTACTACCAAAATGAAGATAAAAAGAAAGTGATTCAAAACTATTATCAGAAGTTATATGATCAAGAGTTAATACCAGAAGAGAAAATAAAACAATACTTAGAAAAAGCGGAGCTACCTAAAATACCTGAAATAGTTAAAGCATCGTTAGATCAAAGTATATCTATGATTGAGTTAACAGAAGCAATTAAGAAGCAAAAGAATGGGAAGACACCAGGACCGGATGGTCTGCCAGCAGAAGTATATAAAGAATTGCAAGAAACTTTGAGTAAACCAATGCTGGAAGTATTTAATGAACTTTGGTTAGAGGCAAAGGTACCGAATTCATGGATGGAAGCATATATTACCCTTATACCAAAAGAAGAAGCAGACTTACAACAAATAAAAAACTACAGACCAATATCCTTGTTGAATGCAGATTATAAAATATTTGCATCAATAATTGCAGAAAGACTAAAACAATTTTTAAATCAATACATACATCCAGATCAAAATGGTTTTTTACCTAAGAGACAAATTAAAGACAATATGAGAATAATTTTAAATACTTTGGAGTATTATGAAGCACATCCAGAGAAGCAAATGGCGTTGCTTTTTTTAGATGCACAGAAAGCGTTCGACAATGTGAATTGGCAATTTATGCTAGCACAGCTAAAAAAGATGGACTTTGGGAGACATTTGTTATAATGATTAAGGCGATATATCATAAGCAAACTGAAAAAGTGATGGTAAATGGAGATATGACTGAGAAAGTTAGCATTAAGAAAGATACAAGACAAGGATGTCCTCTGTCTCCATTACTGTTTATATTTTTATTTATTTTTATTTATTTATTTTTGTCAAGCATATATAAGATTACAGTAAAAGTATAAACATGTATACATGAGACAGTTTTGAGTACATGGGAACATTAGGACAGGGACAGTAGGCACGTTGGTGCGCTTATGCACGCCCCTTACAGACCTCTTAGGAATTGGGTGAGGTCAACAGTAGACAGTCTAAGGTTAAAGTTTTGGGGATTTGGGGAAGAAACCACAGAGTCAGGTAGTGTATTCCAGGCATTGAACACTCTGTTGCTGAAGTCGTATTTTCTGCAATTGAGTTTGGAGCGGTTTACCTTAAGTTTGTATCTATTGTGTGCTCATGTATTGTTGTGGTTGAAGCTGAAGTAGTCATCGATGGGTAGGACATTGTAGCAGATAACTTTATGTGCTACACTTAGGTCAGACCTAACACCGCGTAGTTCTAAGTTGTCTAAGCCCAAAATTTCAAGTCTGGTGGCATAAGGTATTCTGTTGCGAACAGAGGAGTGGAGGACTCTTCTCGTGAAATATCTCTGGACATTCTCAATTGTATTAATGTCCAATATGTAGTGCAGGTTCCAGACAGATGAGCTGTATTCGAGAATTGGTCTAGCAAATGTTTTGTATGCTCTAGTTAAAAGTACAATATTACCAGAGAAGAAGCTACGCAAGATTAGGTTAACAACTCTTAATGCTTTTTTGGCAATGTTGTTACAGTGGGCTCTGGCACTTAGATCATTAGAGATGAGTACTCCAAGGTCCTTAACAGAGTGAGGGTCATCTACAAGGTCGTGTCCATCCAGCTTTTATAAAGTGATGGTAAATGGAGATATGACTGAGAAAGTTAGCATTAAGAAAGATACAAGACAAGGATGTCCCCTGTCTCCAATGATGGGAATATTGACGTTGGAAGTATTAAATAGAAACATTAGACAAGATACAGAGATAAAAGGCATGGAGATTAAAAGGGAACAGTATAAATTACAGGCATTTGCAGATGACCTAGCTTTTATCTTGGAAGATCCATTAACAACAGGGCCTAAATTAATAAAAAAATAGAAGAATATGGAGAAGTGGCAGGTCTGAAAATAAATAAAGAGAAAACTAAGATTTTAGTTAAAAATCTCATGGACAAGCAAAAAAAAAAAGAATACAGAGAGTAGATATTCAGATTGTAAAGAAAGTTAAATATTTAGGGATTCAGCTGACAACAAGATGTGTAACAATTAAGGAAGATAATTACTATAAATTGCTGAAACAACTTCAAGCAGATCTGGAAAAATGGAAGAATTTGCAATTATCTTTGATAGGACGAGTGGCAACAATTAAAATGAATATACTGCCAAGATTATTATTTTTATTTCAGACAATTCTGATAAAACTGGAAAAGAAATATTTTGAGGAACTAAATTAGATAATTCATGAGTATATTTGGCAAGGCAAGAATAACCTGATAGTCTCTTACTGTGATAATGGAGTCTGGGAGGGATGTGTTTAGCCATGTTTCGCAGACAAATATAATGTCGAATATAGTTGTATTTAGTAAGATGAGGAATTCGGGCATTTTGTTTACAATGCTTCTTGCGTTAATTAACTTGCATTTAAGGTTAGTAGTTGTTGGTATAGACAAAGTAAGGAACTTGCATACCTAGTTTTGGATGTTGAGATGTTGAATGATGGGAATAATTATTGGTGTGGGAGGAAATTAAAGAACAACATTATTTGAGGATACCAGTTTGGCTTTCAACAATGGAAGCATTGATTCACCCAAATATTATTAATATGGGAAATATTGGTAGATACAAAGATATTTTGAATGAAGAAGGGTAACTTAAAACGAAATAAAAAAACAGAAGAATATGCAAAAGTGACAGGTCTGAAAATAAATAAAGAGAAAACTAAGATTTTAGTTAAAAATCTCATGGACAAGCAAAAAAAAAAAGAATACGTTTTTACAAAGAATTAACAAAGTTAGATAAAATCTTAACAGGAGCAGAAGAAAAATTAATAAAGAAATTGTATAGTTATATACTGGGTAAAAAGTTGGAAGAGGAACAAGTAAAGGAGACAATGATAGCATGGGGGAAAACTTTGGTTATTCGATAGAATTAGATAAATGGCAGAAAATGTGGGACAGGAATTATAAATTAACGATGTCAACTGCATATAAAGAGAATTTGTATAAGATGTTCTATAGGTGGCATCTTGCACCGGCGAGGTTGGCAAAGATGTTTAAAGATAAATCAGCTAAATGCTGGAAGTGCCACCTGGATCTTACTATCATATGTGGTGGACATGTGGAGAAGCAAAGAAATATTGGACAAAAATTAAGACATGGTTGGAAGAGATGATACAACAACGTATTGAGTGGAAACCAGAAATATTTCTGCTAGGGATCTTACCTGAAATATATAATAAAGAGAATGTATATTTAACTATTCATGTATTAACCACAGCTAAAATTGTATTTGCACAACATTGGAAAAGTGAAGAAATTCTGGTTGATGAGAAGGTGATTAGGAAAATATTAGAATGTGCAGAAATGAGCAGATTAACATTAGAAATTAAGGGAAAAGCACAAACTGAATATTATATGATATGGGAAGTATTTTATCAATGGTTAGAGAATAAAAAAGGAGTTTGGAAATGAAGAAGACTAAGGAATAATAGAAAATATATTAAGATAGAGATAGAGATAAGAGCCGAGGTGGCGCAGTGGTTAGAGTGCAGTACTGCAGGCTACTTCAGCTGACGGCTAGCTGCAGTTCGGCAGTTCAAATCTCACCAGCTCAAGGTTGACTTAGCCTTCCATCCTTCCGAGGTGGGTAAAATGAGGACCCAGATTGTTGGGGGCAATATGCTGATTCTGTGAACCGCTTAGAGAGGGCTGTAAAGCACTGTAAAGCGGTATATAAGTCTAAGTGCTATTGCTATACTAATAAGATGTAAATTGTTAGTACATGTAAGATGAGAGTAATGATGTTTAATGTTAATATGATATTATTATTAGAAGATACTAAGAAGAAAATGAAGAGCTTTGCAAGGTTTAATTGTTTAATATATTATAATTTTAAATATAGAGAAAAAATATTAATGTGAATGTGAATGAGGCTGTAAATGGTGAAGGATGTTGCACAGAGATACTTGTATCCAGACGACACACTGCTTAAGGAAAGATGGAATGTTTGTATGTTTGAAATAAAAAAATAAAAAACTTTTATATATATAAAAAGACACCCTGCCTTTATTATTTTTTTACAAATAACTCATGGCAGCAAACATATTCAACACACCTCCTTCCTCCTATTTTTCTTACTACAACAACCCTGTGCAGTGGGTTGGGTTAGCTGGCTGAAAGTCATTCAACCGGCTTTCATGCCTGAGGCTGCACTAGAACTCACAGTCTCCTAATGATTGGCCCAAAATCATCCAACCAGCATTCATGCCTAAGGCTGAACTAGAACTCACAGTCTCCTGATGATTGGCCCAAAGTCATTCAACCAGCTTTCATGCCTAAGGCAAAACTAGAACTCATGGTCTCCTGATTGACCCAAAGTCATTCAACTGGCTTTCATGCCTATAGTTATACTAGAACTCACAATTTCCTGGCCAGTTTCTAACCCCTAGACCATACTCATCCATCCTGACTTAGAATTGACAATGAAGATATGGAAGTGGAGAATAACTTCTACCTTTTAAGATCAACCATCAATAGCAGTTGAACAAGCAATCAAAAAATAGACCACGGACTAGGACTTAGTAGAGCAGCCACGAAGACCTTTGAAAAGATGTTCAAATGTGATGTGTCTATAGTTACCTACAAAAACCAGAATCATACCAGCCATGGAATTCCACTAGCCAGATGTTCTGCAGATCTTCCTTTCTGCTCCAACTGGGATCTTATTGGCAGAGTCCTTATTTCTTGCCTGCAATATCCATGTGAGCATTCCCACCCTGCCACATACCGGTGAAATATTTTTGCAACATTTTGTTTGATATATTTCTGTTATTGTTATTTTGTTCCCCAGAGGCACAATAAATAACCTATACTCAGATTCTGGATTTTATTTAACGGAGTGTCTTCCATTTGCACAGACTGTTAAATAGTGTACGGTTTTTGCAGCTGTTTCAGGGTTTAGAAAGGTGAGCATTAAGGATTTGATGCACTTCATGGAGAATGTTAAAAATAAGCCTATTACATTAAAAACATCTGCATATTTGTAGGGCCTTTAGTGGATGGAAGTATTTTTGGTTGATTAAGCACCCACTTCCTGGCAATTAAGTGATTAATTGGCTGTTTGTACATAGCATGAATATTATTACTATCACAGTGTTGGTGCCTGTTTTGAGCTACTGAAAGCAGCGTAAAACTACAGCTGAAGCCAGAACAGCCATCTCCTTTTTCTCTTTTCAACCTGCCATTAATATTTCATCTCATTTTCAAGTGCAGCCATGCATTGCAAACTTTGGAGACCAAACAATCTTTGAAACAGAGAAATGTTTCCTCATTTGCCTTCCGTCCCAAATACATTTCTTTAAAAAAAAAATATTTGCTGCTAGTTTGTTTAATCGTACCATACCATGATTAAATCAATTAAAATTCATCAGCCTAATATTTCATATTTGCATTTGGTTGTGCAGAAGATGCACAGGTTTGGCCTGAGTCATTAGCAATAATTAGCTGGCTATTAGCTTAATAAGATGGTAGACTGAGGAAGAGTGGACTGGTTGTGTCTGTCTCTCTGTCTCTCTCTATTTATATATATCGTCTGTCTGTCTGTCTATCTATTTTCTCTCTCTCTTTCTCTCTCTCTCTCTCTCTCTCTCTCTCTCTCTCTCTCTCTCTCTCTCTCTCTCTCTCTCTCTCTCTCTCTCTCTCTCTCTCTCTCTCTCTCTCTCTCATCTATCTCTCTCATCTATCTCTCTCATCTATCTCTCTCATCTAACTATCTCTGTCTGGCTTCCTAGCCCAGGACTGCATCAGTTTTTAGATACTTCATTTAAAGAATAATAATATAAATGAAGATTATGAGACTCAGCATAGCTAAATATGATGGCCAACGATCAATTCCAGCTGATCGATGACAACTAGAAATATGCTTTTCATGACTTATTTAGATCTCTATAGAACTAGATTTTTAATTCCAGTTAGAGAATTGCTCATAGCCTCATCAATCTTACCTACCTTTAAATGAGCCTTAAAACCAACCTTCCTTCCTTCCTTCCTTCCTTCCTTCCTTCCTTCCTTCCTTCCTTCCTTCCTTCCTTCCTTCCTTCCTTCCTTCCTTCCTCCTTTCTCCTTCCTCTCTTTTTCTCTCTCTCTCTCTTTCTCTGATTTTGATGCATTTCCCATTAGTTCCAGTAACAACTAACTCATCATGACTTTCATCAGGTGCCCTATATTTTACCTTATTGTAGTTCGTTGCTCTATATACTTACTTGTTTTAAATTATTCCAGGCTACCAAAAGAATCAATTGCCTTTAAAGTTCAAGCTTTACACAATTAGTAGTGCTGAAGTTTAACCTTTTGTTCTATTTAGGGACTTTGCTTTTTCCCCTTTTAACTTACGTAAAAAGCAACTTTGAGTTCTTTTCATGACTTCATTAAGAAATGGGTATATTTTGGCATTGAGGAGTCTACAGGGAGAGGTCAAAAATGTCAAGATGGCAGCTGCCACTGTATGCAACCTCAGTGTGAGGCACCACATAATAAAAGCAGTAGGTTGCATACAATTCACACTATCACACAATTGCAGATGCCATCTTGGCTTTTTGACACATGCTGTCAGGATTCCAATGGATGCCCTAATTAAACCATGAGCCTCGAGCCAAGTTTCAAAAGAAACCAGTTATTTATTAGGAGAAACATGTCAGCACGTACCCAAGTGAAGTCAGCTCTGCCCTACGTAATTTACAGCCCAACTATGACCCTGTTTCCCCCTTCCTCCCAGGGTGTGTCATAAATCACATTCTCCAACGGAGCACTTTCACGGGCTGTAAGAGATCACGCCTCTCCGGCTGGTTCCGGTAGCCTGGGATACAGCCTTGAGAAAGGTATGCGTGGAATGTGCTTCTGGTTGTGGCTGCCGTGCTGCTCCGTATGTTGACACATACATTTTTAAGTCAATTTGGAACCTATTCTTTTTTTAAAAAAATTTAAGAAAGGTAGATGTGAACCCAAGCTCAGATCTTCCAGGGAAGATTGCATCTTTGGCCTCTGGCCAACTTCAGCAGGAGGTCCCACTCTGTTTCAGCCGCAGCTTGCTCTTGTTTCAGAGAAGGGCTCACAGAGAACAGGATGGACATCGGAAAACATGACCTAGATTTTATAGCTCTCTACTGTAGAGGAAAGACTGAATTCTTGCTAAATATATATTACTTAATAACAATGGATGCAGAAGTCGGTATAAGGCCAAGAACATCTGCCATGCCCCAGGACTGGTCTTATCAAATCATCTGCCATACTGGATGATTTAACACAGGACAATCCCAAAGGTGCTTTTTCCAAAAAGCAGCTGGACTTTCTTGGGTTTTTTTTTTCTTTGAAAATGTGTCAGCCCAAAGCCATTTTAGTTGGGGTCTTTGGCCTGCCACACTTTGTACTAGTTTAATATGTATTCTTTACTGTGGGAATTTGGGAGGGGGAATTGCATGAGGGCTGTTTGTATGTAGCCATAACAAATTCTTTCTAGATAGTCAAGGTCATCCTTTGTCTTCGCACTCCTGCACCTGCACGGGAGGAGAGGGGTGGATGCTGCCAAGTTGGCAGTTGAAGATTGGTTAATGTGATGGACTTGGGGGTGTGGGGACAAGGGCTTGAACTTTCAACTGGGTGGAGAAACCCGGGGGACTTCAGATTCGGGTTTCTCACAGCTGTGCCAACATGGCTCTGTTAATAAATTGGAACTTTGAGGAATGCTTTGCCTCGGACTCTGATTTAATTTTGGATGCTATTTGGAACCCTGACAATGTTTCATTTCTCATCCAAGAAGCTTCTACAGTTCTCTACAGAAGAGTCTCAGAAGTTCTCTGAAGGAGCTTCTTGGATGAGAAGCGAAAAAATTTTCAAAGAAAATTACCAAGAAAGTCCAGTTGCCTTTTTGGAAAAGCACTTTTGGAACAGCCATGACCTGGAGGATTGAGATATTCCATTGACAACACAGGACAATATTGCTTCAGCTCTTTGAAATAATTTTTGTTTAATGACAGGAGGAAGGAATGACAACTTTTAATCTCCCACCACCACCCAAAGAGAAAATTAGTTGCAGGGGTGAAATTCAACCACCTCAGCCCGGCTCGGGAGAGGTGGTAGGGACGATTTGAATTGGTTCGCAGAGCCGGTAAAAATCGCCCCTGGTTGGCCCCGCCCACGCCCGCCCGCTCACCCGCTTGCCCGCTCACCTCTTAATAAAGTAGACCGCTCTTGTCTACTTTATTAGGCACACAGAAACTCCCATTAACCCCGAGGTTACGAGGATGCTGGGACATGTAGTTTAATAACAAACCGGAAAGCACCAGGTTGGGGAAAGCAAGTAGATAGATCAGGGGTGAAATTCAAAAAGAAGATATGCCAATTATTATATACAAAACAATAAAAGAGGTACACAAATACTTACATAAGTACATAATACTTATGTAAGTTTTTGTGTACCTCTTTTATTGTTTTGTGTATAATAATTGGTATATCTTCTTTTTGTAGGTCATTAGGGCAAAGAAGTGACATCGACTTGGCCACACCCGCCCACCCAGTCACATGACCACCAAGCCACGCCCACCAAGCCATGCCCACCAAGCCATGCCCACCAAGCCACGCCCACAGAGCCTGTAGGGAAAAATTTTGAATTTCACCCCTGATCAGTTGGTAAATTCTTACAGGTGGCATACAGGGTTCTTGTGCTTCTTTTTGACCCAAAACCATAAGTTTACCAAGTGACAGCAAATTCAGGAAGAGGGAGGATGAGAAACTGAAGAAGGACCAGGATTTGAAAGAGGAACTAAAGACGATGCAGAAAGTTAAGGCCAAAGTGGTCCCGGTGATGGTAGGAGGACCCGGGGCTATGACTCCCAAGCTGTGAGAGTGGCTCTAACAGATCCTAACGGTGCCACGGTGGCGCAGTGGTTAGAGTGCAGTACTGCAGGCTACTTCTGCTGACTGCCGGCTGCCTGCAATTTGGCAGTTTGAATCTCACCAGGCTCAAAGTTGACTCAGCCTTCCATCCTTCCGATGTGGGTAAAATGAGGACCCAAATTGTTGGGGGCAATAGGCTGACTCTGTAAACCACTTAGAGAGAGATGTAAAGCACTGTGAAGCAGTATATAAGTCTAAGTGCTATTGCTAACAACAACATCAGAGGTGATGTTGCATCAGCTGGCACTGATGATGCTACCTAGTTTGGTAAGGAAAGATCTGCAAGAAAACCACCAAGCTCAGAGAGCACCAAGGACCCAGTGTCAAAATTCTCTGTCCAAAAGAGTACATACTACAGTAGGGACAGCTAAGATACTCAAACTCCCTCTGGTAGAAGACCCAAAACTGAGGAAGACAAAGACCACCCATTGGGATAAGAAGGGAATTTTTTAAAATGTATGTATGTACACATATACAGGTAGTCCTCGACTTACAACTGCAATTGAGCCAACATTTCTGGTGCTAAGTGAGACATTTGTTAAGTGAGTTTTGCCCCATTTCACAACCTTTCTTTCAACAGTTGTTAAGTGAATCACTGCAGTTGTTAAAGTTAGGAACACGGTTGTTCAGTTAATCCAGCTTCCCCACAGACTTTGCTTGTCAGAAGGTGGCAAAAGGGGATCACAAGACCTTGGGACACCGCAACCGTCATAAGTATGAGCCAATAGCCCAGCATCTGAATTTTGATCACATGACCACGGGGATGCTGCAATGGTTTTAAGTGTGAAAAACGGCCATAAGTTACTTTTTTTTCAGTGCCGTTGTAACTTTGAATGGTCACTAAATGAACTGTCGTAAGTCGAAGACTACCTGTATACACATATACAGACTTTAACTTATGATAACGATTGAGCCCAAAATTTCCTTTGCTAAGCAAGACAGTCGTTAAGTGAGTTGCATCCATTTTACAATCCTTTTCGCCAGTGTTGGTAAGCAAATTGTTAAGTGAATCGTGTAGTCATTAAATGAATCTGGCTTTCCCACTGAATTTACTTTCAAGAAGCCAGTTGAGAAGTTTACAAATGGTGATCACATTACCCCAGAATGCTGCAACTGCCATAAATACATGCCAGTTGCCAAGCATCCAAATTTTGATCACGTGACAAATGGGGATGTTACAATGGGCATAAAGTATGAAAATCAGTCATAAGTCCCATTTTTTGGTTTGTAACTTCGAATGGTCACTAAACAAATGGTTGTAAGTCAAGGACTACCTGTGTACACACACATGCAAATATTTTATTCTCAAATAGATTTCTCATGCAACCCATTTGACTGAGCCCCCAACAAGTAATGAAAGACCCAAAGGTGCTTTTTCAGGAGGCAACTGGACTTTGTTGTTTTTTTCTTTGAAGACGTTTCACTTCTGATCCAAGAAGCTTCTTCAGCTCTGACAGGATGGTGGGGAATGGAAGGATTCTGACACTATCTTGTCAGAGCTGAAGAAGCTTCTTGGATGAGAAGCGAAACGTCTTTAAAGAAAAAACAAGAAAGTCCAGTTGCCTCCTGGAAAAGCACCTTTGGGACAACCATGACCTGGATGACTGAGAATCTCTACAGACTTTTAAGTAATGAAAGAGTTTCTTTGAGAGCGCAAGGACTACAAAAACATATTTTGTATTTCTGTCGTAGAGATGGAAGGGACCCTCAACCTTAATTTTCAGATGGAAGGGGTCTGAGAGCAGTTTATATTCCTCTCTGAAAATATTCCCTATCCTCAGGCTGACCACAGTGAAGGAAAAGGGACAAGGAAGGAAAAGGAAAACAAGCAAGCTAAACTTCTAAAGTTCTTCTAATACAGATGGGAGTCCGTGGTCTTCTTTTCAGGACGTTTCAAATGGGAAATAGATTTAAAAAGAGAATGAGCTGAAGAGTATTTCCCCCCAAACTGAGACATGGCTCTGCTCTCTTTGTGTCTCATATAATAAATATGATATGATATGATATGATATGATATGATATGATATGATATGATATGATATGATATGATATGATATGATATGATATGATATGATATGATGATATGATATGATATGATATGATATGATATGATATGATATGATATGATATGATATGATATATGATATATGATATATGATATATGATATATGATATATGATATATGATATATGATATATGATATATGATATATGATATATGATATATGATA
>QLTV01000619.1:265541-281656 GCA_003457575.1 Thermophis baileyi | reverse complement strand
GGAAAGAAGGAGGGGGAAGGAGGGAGGAGGGAGGAAGGAGGGAAGGAAAGGAGGGAGGAAGGAAGGAGAAAGAAAAGCAAGGCAGGAAAAGAGAGGGGGGAGGAAGGGGGAAGGAAGGAAGGAAGGAAGGAAGGAAGGAAGGAAGGAAGGAAGGAAGGTTGACTGAGCACTTTTGAAAGCACTTTTGGCATTTCCAAATCTAATTCATAAGTTCATCATTCTGTCTTATACCTTTAGTTCCTTCTCCTTTAATTAGACATTTTTGGTTATGTGCCCTAGTCGTTTTTGACTATAGCTGTAGGGTTTGACTATAGCTGTATATTTCTTAGTAAGCTGTGGTAAATATTTTTTTAAGGGAAGGTCACACACCTTATAAATATGCATGTATTTTCTGTTGGCCCAGGGAAATGCTGAAATTCTTGGTTTTTTTTTTTTCCTTGCCTTCCTAATGACTCATTCAGGTTTTCAGAAAAATTCCACCTAAAGGTGGTTTTCAGTTGTGATAATATTCATACATCTTTTCACAATTTAACTTGGCCCTCTGGGAACAGTTTTGTTGTTTTTGTGGTTTTAATTAAAGCTTCATTTGACTAGAATGTTTAATTCTATCAGAAATCTTCAACACACAGTACAGCAAATGTATTTCATTTCTCCATAATAATGTATTTTATAGAAAAATACTCATAAAGTATTTATATCTGCCTTTTCTGCAAGTAGATCAAGATGGCATATGGTATGCGTATAGTTTCCTACACTCCTCCTGCCCAAAAAAGCCCTGTTTGATATCAGCTATATCAAAATAATCCATTGAGTTTCAAAACTCACAAACTATATAAAATTGTATATTCCCTAACTTGTCTGGAAGTCTAAATCAGAGATGGACAAAATTAGTGTTCTTCGGGGCAAAGAGAGACGCACAAATAAGTGGGATCACATCACATTGGGACTTGGTTTGGGAATGAATTTTGGAGGGCTCACTTAATTTTACATCCCTGAGATAAATGACTAAAGAAAGAGACAGTTTGGTGTAGTGGTTAAGGTGCTGGCCTAGAAATCACAAGACTGTGAATTCTAGTCCTACCTTAGGCAGGAAAGCTGGCTGGGTGACTGGCCAATCGCCAGGAGATGATGAGTTCTAGTCCTGCCTTAGGCACAAAGCCAGTTGGGTGATTTTGGGCCAATCACTTGGAGACAATGAGTTCTAGTCCCGCCTTAGGCATGAAGCCAGTTGGGTGTCTTTGCGCCAATCGCTTGGAGACAATGAATTCTAGTCCTGCCTTAGGCATGAAGCCAGTTGGGTGACTTTGGGCCAATCACTTGCAGACAATGACTTCTAGTCCTGCCTTAGGCATGAAAGCCACCTGGACGACTTTGGGCCGGTCACTCTCTCTCACCCCAACCCAGCTCACAGGGTTGTTGCTGTAGGGAAAGCAGGAGGAGGAAGGAGCATTGTGTATTGTTCACCACCTTGAGTTATCAATAAAGTAATAAATCATACAGGAAGGATAAAAATCTAATAAATAGATAGATAGATAGATAGATAGATAGATAGATAGATAGATAGATAGATAGATAGATAGATAGATAGATAGATAGATAGATAGATAGATAGATAGATAGAAAATAAATAAATAAATACATACATACATACATACATACATACATACATACATACATACATACATACATAAAAGTTGAAACTATTCTACTTTGGATACATTATGCAACAAACCTCCCCACTTGAGAAGGTTGTAATGCAAGGAAAGGTGGAATGAAACAGAAGAAGAGGACAACCAGCAGTAAAACTGATGAACTTCATTACAAGTAGTCCTCGACTTATGACCACAATTGAGCCCATCATTTCTGTTGCTAAGTGAGACATTTGTTACGTGAATTTTGCCCCATATTACGACCTTTCTTGCCGCAGTTGTTAAGTGAATCACCGCAGTTGTTCAATTAGTAACCCAGTTGTTAAATAAATCTGGATTCCCCATTGACTTTGCTTGTCAGAAGGCCACAAAAGGGGATCACGTGACACACACACCCCTCCAGGACACAGCAATGGTCAAAAATGTGAGTCAGTTGCCAAGCCTCTGAATTATGATCACATGACCACGGGGATGCTGCAATGGTCATAAGTGTGAAAAATGGTCATAAGTCACTTTTTTCTGTGCTGTTATAACTTTGAACGGTCAGTAAATGAACTTTTGTAAGTTGAGGACTACCTGTACGAGAGTTGTAATGGAGTTGGGTGTGCTGTTGGAAGACCCGAAGGACCAAGTTGAAGGACCTATCAACCTGGAGAACCTCTATCTGAGTGGTGTCTAAGAGTCAACACCAACTTGATGGCCCATAATCAAAATCCCTAGGCCTATTTTAGTCTTCTACCATATTTTGTGTTTCCAATATAAAAAAGGTAGGAAATTATGGCATCATTTTCTTCAACCATCGTGAGCATTCCGAGGGCTACTAAGATAGGAAGGAGTTCTAGACTAACTTTTCCCAGTCTGATGCCTCCATATATATTGAGATTGGAATTCCCATTCTCCGTACAAGAAATAGTCCTTCTTATGTTCCAGGAAATTGTGCTAAACTTATGTTCTAACAAACATTCAATAAAAAAGAGACAACTTCTATCTTTTATTTATTTAAATCATTTATGTAGTTGCCCATTTTTCAACCAATTTTTGCAGTTCAACTGAATAAACTGCTTTATATTGAATTAAAACCTTGGCTCACCATGGCCAACATGGGCGTTCAACTGCTTTGAGGTAATGGCAGAGATTCAATCGACAGTTCCCCCCCCCCCACTCAACCTAGAACTGAATCTCTGACTTCTGGTATGCAAAGCAGATACTCCTCTTTGGTCTCCCCCAACTCTCTTGCCAAATGATGGACATTGTAACTGAGCAATTCATGGGCTACTATACTGGAGGCTGCAGGGCCAAAAGTTACATCTTTGGGGGGAAATATTTAGGGATTGAGAAATAGAACAGAGAACACAGAACCATAGGGATGGAAGAGACGTAGGAGATCTTCAACCCCCTGCTCAATTTAGGAGACCTTATGTCACCCAAGTCAAATGGTTGTCCAATCTATTTTTGAAAACCTCCAGTGACGGAGTACCCACAACTCCGGGAGGCAAGCTACTCCATTGATGAATTGTTCTCGCTGTCAGAAAATTTCTCCTTATTCTAGATTGGCTCTCTCTTTAACAAGCTTCTATCCATTCTTGTCCTGCCTTCAGGTACTTTGGAGAATAAGTCTCTGTGACTGCTCTCGAGTACTGGAAGACAATTATCGTATCTCTCTTAATCCTATTCTTTGATAGGCTAGACCAGTGATAGCGAACCTATGGCACGCGTGCCACAGGTGGCACACGGAGCCATATCTGAGGGCACGCGAGGCGTTGCCCTATGTCAGCTCGGCCAGCTGATTTTTGGCCTTCCAGAGGGCGGGGGGAGGTTGTTTTCGCCTTCCCCAGGCTTCAGGAAAGCCTCCGGAGCCTGTGGATGGCAAAAAACGGCCCAATGGCCCAACCGGAAGTTCGTTTCTGAACTTCCGGTTGGGCCATTGGGCCGTTTTCACCAGGCTCTGGAGGCTTCAGTGAGTCCTGCACACATGCGTGGGGGGGCAGTGTGGGGGTTGTGCGTGCATGTGTGGGGGGCATTGCATTATGGGTGTGGGCACACACGTGTGCGCTATCGCGCGCGCGCACGCCCTTTTGGCACCCGAGCAAAAAAGGTTTGCCATCACTGGGCTAGATATACCTAGCTCCCTCAACTGTTCATCTAACCATTCCTCTTATGGTTCATCTAACCGTAAATCTAAGAGGAGACATGGTGTCCATGTCACTTCTTACACCTTCCAAGAGCTACTCAGAAAAGTCAGAAGGTAGGATCAAAAAAGGCAAGATGGCATCCATAATTATTGTCAGGGTTCCGAATAGCATCTGGAATTAAATCAGAGTCTGAGGCAAAGCATTCCTCTAAATTCCAATTTATTAACAGAGCCATGTCAGCACGGCTGAGAGAAATCCCGAATCTGAAGCCTTCGGGGTTTCTCCACCCAGTTGAAAGTTCAAGCCTTTGTCCCCACACCCCCAAGTTCATCACATGAACCAATCTTCATTGCTTCATCCTCTGGTAGCTTGGTTGGAACTCCACCTTCTTCTGTGCAGGTGCAGGACAAAGGATGACCTTGACAATCTAGAAGGAATTTGTTGTGGCTACATGCAGACATCCCTCATGCAACTGCCCCTCCCAAATTCCCACAGCAAAGAATACATTTTAAGCTAATATAAAGTGTGGCAGGCCAAAGATCCAAAGAAAATGGCTTTGGCCTGACAATTATATTATCAATGCCCTTCTGCCATCTTGAATTTTATGGACCCCTCTTCCACACAAACATGCACAACATCACACAACCCTGGAGTTACTGATTTTCATTTGGAGGGAATGGACTGCCTGAAGCTTCTGGATCTCTTAAGACACTCTAATTGTCCCCACTCCATCCAAGCCAAAGTTGTAATATTTAACCCTATTGACTCATATGAGGTCACGATGTTACTTGGCAAAATGTCCCTTTGAGGCCAAAGATGTCGATGGCAAGAATGGCATTTGGCTATAAGAAAGTGGAATGGTAAAGACAATTTTTTCACCAGTTGTCAGTTCCTGGCAGGAGACAACAGACCCTGCTTGGTCAGGGAAATGACCACAAGAATGTACCATTGAGGTCAAGTACCCTGTGGGTCACCATGGCAAAAGGCAAATTGTTTTCAATTATAGCAGATGGCTTTCAGTTACATTCAATTTAAATGTTCGATTTGTCATCTTGTGAGAGAAAAAAGGAATAATAAAATAAACCAAAGACAAAACCACCAAGAAATCAACCCAAATCGAGTATTATTCACGGATCAAGAGATGTTTTTAGAAATAGTTTGATTGCAGGCCACAACCTACCTTAATACACAGCAGAGCATCTTGTGTGTCTATTCTTTCTGTAACAAATTGATCCACAGAGACTTGGGTTCAAACAGTGCTTGCTGGAGGTCACGGAAAATTCATTATTAAGCCATGTGGAGGTTTTCTTCAAGAAAACTGGCATTTGGACAAGTCTGTAAAGCTGCCCTTGAGCTTTCTACTACTAGCCGCAAGGAATTATGGGTGAACAGATTTTCTCTCTCTCTCTCTTTTCATTCCTGTGCTGTGCCAGTGCTTTATTTTGTCATCAACTCTTTTGGGGACATTCTGTTAGCAAGTGGGTGGATTATTTGCAGCCCATTAAATTTGCATCAAGAGTTGGCAGTCTGTGGCCTGTATGATGCCTCAAGGATCCCACCAGCACCCCTTAGAGCACACTTCAATTAAGGCCAAAGTAGGATGCTGCAAGACCTTTTCCTAGTACAGTTTTGGCCAAGTGTGCTGGAGTAGATGGTGATTAAAAGTGAGGTCAGAGTCAGAGAAACTAGGAGAGAGTGGAGAATGGAAAAAGTGGCCTAGACTGATACCCGTGTTTCCCCAAAATAAGACCAGGTCTTATTTTCTTTTGGGCCCCAAAATAAGCACTAGGGCTTATTTTCAGGGGGTGTCTTAATTTTTCCCATGTATGGGAGGCCCACTTCTTCTGCTTGCGTGCGGTGGGGCAGGAGGCCACACAGTGTGCCAGTGCTGCCACCATGAGGCCAAGGGCTGGAGCTACCCCAAGTACCCCACACCGCCTTACCTCAGGGCCCTCCATCCAGGCCACTCATGCCCTGATACCTTCCTTGCCTCGGGGCAGCGGCTCCAGCAGCCCCGTCCAGCAGGACCCTGCATAGCTGCCAGCGAAGCCACAATGGAGCAGGAGGCCAAGCGACGCACCGATGCTGCAGCCACAAGGCGAGGCAGGTGTTGGGCGTGGGTGGCCTGGTTGCAGGGGTCTTGAAGTAAGCCGGTGCGGGGTGTGTGGGCGGCTCCACCCCCTGCCTCGCCTTGTGGCCATGGCAGCACGAGCAACCAGATGGAATGGGCAGCCGGCCAGCTGTGCAGGCTCTTAAGCAGGGCTTATTTTGGGGGTAGGGCTTATATCAGGCATATGCATGAAACATGCTAGGGCTTATTTTTGGGATAGGTCTTATTTTTGGGAAAACAGGGTTTAGGCTGCTGCGAGTTGGGTTGCATCTCACCAGGTAATTGTGGGCAGCTGAAATAGAATCAAGTTTCTGAAGGAGAGGTAACTCATTTATCCAAGCCTTGTGACTACTATGGCTGGAGGCATCTGATGGATCTACCACCATTGGATTTCCAGAAGCCTGCAGATGAGGCTGGACCTGACTATTTTTGTCATTGACTTCACAGAGAAGAGTTCCCAGCAGTAAAAAAAATAAAATATCTTGGAAGACAGAACAATGAGACTTAGTCTGCTGGCAAGACGTTGCTGCTTTTAAGTTATGAAAAAGGGGGGAGGGAGGAGGGAGGGAAGAAGGAGGGAGGGAAGAAGAAGAAGAGGAGAAGGAGAAAAGCAGAAGGAGAAGAGGAGGTGATCTAAAGAGTGAAAATACAAGATTGAAAGAGCAGTGTTATTAGGTGCTAGTTGGGAAGAAAGGAAGAAGGGTCCATCTTTGATTAGAGTCCTGTAGTGAGAAACCAGGAAGTTAGTGGTAGATAAGAGTCAATGGAATTCAAGGTAGGGTGTGTGTGTGTGTGTGTGTGTGAGTGTGTCTGTGTCTGTGTCTGTGTCTGTGTCTGTGTGTGCATGTATACAGAATATATTTGTGCATATGTGTATATGTGTGTGTTATCTATCTATCTATTCATCCATCCATCTATCCATCTATCTTAGTGGTGAGAGAGTAATAGTAGTGCCTGGGAGGGATTTATTTTCCATATGTGTGGCCTCCAGCTTCATAAGTGTTGGCTACCCACACTATCTAAAATCGTATTTTTCACTTTCCTGCCTCCTTCGATTTTTTTAACCAGTTGATTCTGCAGCAGAGGTATGCCATACTTTAAATGTTAGAAGGATGTCTGTGTGTGTATGGCTGAGTCCCATAAACATATTTCCATATATATGTCAGTCCTCAAACTGGTGTGCTCCAGAGATGTCTTACATTCAATTGTTCAGACTTCCAGATACCCTATCCAAAGGCCTTTTGGTAGGGAAGACAATGTTTTAAACCCAGCATCTTTGAAGAGAGCCAGTTTGGTGTAGTAGTGAAGCCATCTGGGTGGCCTTGGGCCAGTCACTCACTCTCAGCCCTAGGAAGGAGGCAGTGGTAAACCTCTCCTTGCCAAGAAAACTGCAAGGATCTGGGAATTGGACACGATTATATGGAAGGGGGGGAAATCATTAAAAGGACACCCAATTGAGGAAGACTGGACTACATTAGATTCAAGCTTAGTCCACCTTTTAATCAATCAACCATCAATCGATTCCCTTTCAAACTGAGGGAAAATATTTTTGAACCCAGCTGAAAAAAAACACCTTTGTGCTACAGATATAATGCAGAATTTCTTCAAAAGGAAATGATTATTAAACTCATCATGTGGGACCAGGCAGCCATGCTGTATTTGTGATCCCGTATTAAAAGAAGTGTATCTGGAATCATCTAGAAAGTTCTAGAAAGGCAGATGAGGGGTGCTCAGCACTCCTGACTCTTCAGTCATAGCTTCACAGATGGCATAGAAATGGTTACTAATAAAACTCGGTTTGCTTCTAAACTGTTTTATTCCTAATTGTTTCAATTTATGACCAATTTTTTTTTCTCCTAAAATAAACCCTTGAAGGTCAAACGTCTCTGTTTTAATCTCTGGGGCCTGAATCATGAGTCTGCCTCCAGAATGCAGACAGTGCTAACAATAAAAGCAAAAAATGTTAACTATCTCCAATCGCTGTGCTGGCTGGTTTTCTGTGTGAAACAATTCCCAAATAAGATAGCATTAACTATGTATGTTTTATTCTGGAGTCTTAAGTATGAAGGCACCCTTTTAAATTCTCACCTCTTAGAGGTACCAGTACATGTGTGTTTCAACACAAAATCACCGCAGTCACAAAATCTGAATATTGCATCGGACCATCTCTCGTTCCATTTTGGATATATTTCAATGAATTATTTTTGTTTTACAAGTTGATTGGTCATAGATTAACCTTTTTTTTTTAAGCCCATGAAACAAATACTGCATGATGCACTAATCTGAAATTAAATAGCTGCAAACAAATATTTGATGGGAGAAAAAAAATCCAGACTATTTTTATATGCGTCTGGTTCTAATAATAAGTATTCTGGTCTTTAGCACCCTCTAGTGAACAGATAAACTTGTATAAAAGCATACAGAGAATTCAGAAGAATGGCTGTACTGAGGCTCATTTCAATCAGAATAGAGCTGGAAGGGACCTTGGAGGTCTTGTAGTCTAACCCTTTGCTCAAGCAGGAGATCCTATACCATTTCAAACAAGTGACTGTCCAGTCTCTTCTTTAAAAAACCCAGTGATGAAGCATACATACCTTCTGAAGGCAAGTCCTTCCACTGGTTAATTGTTCTTACTGTTAGGAAGTTTCTCCTTAATTCCAGGCTGCTTCTCTCCTTGATTAGTTTCCATCCATTGTTTCTTGTCCTGCCTTCTAGTGCTTTGGAAAATAAGTTGACCCCCCTCTTCCTTGTGGTAACCTCTCAAATACTGCAAAACTGCTATCATGTCCCCCCTAGTCCTTCTTTTCTGTAGACTAGCCAAACCCAAATCCTGCAACCGTTCTTCATATGTATTTGTATGTATTAATATGCATTTGTCTTAATTCAGTTGTTTCTGTAAACGCTAAAAGAGGATATACAATACAGTATTTGTTAATAAATGTTAGTAAACAATAGTTAATAAATTGGTACCCTGTACTCATCAGCCCTAACAGCAAGATAAAAAGATAAATTTCCATTTTAGAATGGAATCCAGAAAGATAATACAGATAGTCCTCAATTTACAATTGGCCACTTAGCAAATGTTTGAAGTTATGATGGACTCCCTCAAAAGGTATTTATTTACAACCCAGGTCCAAAGTTCCAGTGGCTGTCCCTCCTTCCAGTCACATGATCACATTTTGGGCTTGGCAACCAGCCCGTATTTATGGCTGTTGCCTCCTACGATCACATGACCACAACTTAACATTTTTGCTGAAAACCAGCATTTACTTATGATTTTCGGCAAAATGCTCCGTAGCGAACAATAAGATCACTTAACAACTGTGACATTCACTTACCGACCACTGCAGAAAGATCATAAAACTTCATTGGTCCCATGGGTGACCCCCTTTACAACTCTCACAACTTATGACTATAATGGGCAGTCTCCGCTGTGGTGGTAAGTTTAAGGACTACCTGTATTTGGAAATGACCCAGGTAGGGTCCTCCCCGAATTATTGGGGTGTAAAAAGGAAGTAAAATCATCTTGCAGAGGAGATAAAGCACATTCGGGTTTGCAAGTTTCTTTTACTATATCCATCTCAATCAGGGGTGGTATTCACTTACCTTCGCTACCAGTTCGCAAATGTGAGCGTGCGCGCCTTCCATGCCTTCCGCGCATGCGCAGAGCCTCGAAAATGTGGATAAATGGGACGTCATTACATCCTGGCGGGTGGGCGGGGCCACCCGCAGTCGCCCCTACCGGTTCGCCTGAACCAGATAGAACCAGCTGAATACCACCTCTGATCTCAATGGTTCTCATCTTCTTGTGGACCTGACTTTTCTGTTCAGGTCTACCTAGTGGGACTGACATTAATCTTGCATGCCTGATTGTGCTTTACATCCTTTTTTTCTATCCCAGTGAAACAGGGAGCAGTGGTCCAACATTTGAGGGCTGCCACAAAGAAGAGAGGGTCAACTGATTCTCCAAAGTACCAGAGAGTAGGACAAGAAACTATGGATGGAAACTAATCGAGAAGAGAACTGACCTAGAACTAAGGAGAAATTTCCTGACATTGAGAACAATGAATCAGTGGAACAGCTTGCCTCATGAAGTTCTGGATGCTACATCACTGGAGGCTTTTAAGAAGAGACTGGACAGCCATTTGTCTGGAATGGTAAAGGGTCTCCTGTTTGAGCAGGGGGTTGGACTAGAAGACCTCCAAGGTTCCTTCCAACTCTGTTATTCTGTTATGAAGGAACCTGCCAGAGTCACCTATGAATATCTGGCTTAAAATATTTTTCACTCCTCTGCTTCTGTAATTTGTGTATTCCTATCAAGGTCACCTCTCTTCCTCTCTACATATGGGTTGATTGTTTTTGTATTGTCACGATATTGTTCTTTATTGATACATTGTGTGTTTATTTTTTCTACATTGTGGTATGTTTATATCATAGGAAAATTATATAATACATGATAAATTGCTAGGTAAGAATTGGTGAGTAACAGGGGTGGGTTCCACCCAGTTCGGACTGGATCGCCTGAACCGTTAGTGACCCGCTGGTGACATCACAGATCCGGTTCGGTCAGTGCCGGTCCGTGGGCGCCGCCATCTTTTTTTGGGAATTTTTAGTGAATTTTTTACTGTTTGGAAGGTTTTTCCTGTTCTGCCGCTTGAAAAAAGGCCCTCCCGCCCGTCCCTGCGTTTAAACTGACCTTTATTCCTTCGCCCGAAGCACAGCTGATCAGCTCCTCAGCTGTGTTTCGGGCTGATTGAAGCTACTGAGCATGTGCAGAAGCCAAATTGCCCGAGGGAACGCGCGCGCGAGCAGAGGGAGCACAGGCGCACAAAATGTCGCCATGCGAACCGGTGGGGAAGGTAAGTGGAACCCACCCCTGGTGAGTAATAATAATAACAACAGCAAAATATGGTGGATAAAATGAAATTGCTCTGTTAAAAGAAGTCCACATTATTGTAGCTGAGAAGGATCCCACAAGACCAGAAATCTCATGGTTTTGTCTAAGATTAAAAAAAAGGGGGGGGGTCTTAAGGACTCTGTGACCACATAAATGCTCTACAGCACGGGTGTCAAACTCACGGCATCATGTTGCCGTCACGTGACTTTTGCAACGTTTTCCCCCTTTCGCGGAGTTGGGGTGGGCGTGGCCTGCACGTGTCACCTCTGGCCTGTGGGCCGCCAGTTTGACATCCCTGCTCTACAGATATCATGACTTGAGCAATAGTCATAGTCATAATCCTCCCTTGTGGCTCTTTATATGAAAGGGACCCTTCCCCAAAAGAAATTCAGCCGATGACCTCTCTGCTTTGGTAGGCTCCATAAATTGATTGTATGCCAGGCTACATGAGAACCAAACACATACTCCTCAAAATGGAAGAGATTAGAGCTTGTTCTCCTCATGGATTGCTGGTTTTGGTGATAGAAGTCTCCCAAGATGTAGGAAATTAAATAGTGTAGGTCAGGGGTGTCAAACTCGCGGCGTCATGGCGGTGTCATGTGACGCATCGTGACTTTTTCCCCCTTCGCTAAACCAGGTGTGGGCGTGGCCAGTGTGTGACGCATCTGGCCCACGGGCCGTGAGTTTGACAGCCCTGGTGTAGGTGCTAGTTGCATTCAACTGGAGCAAAATATTCATAAATGGCAGCTGAGGCTTTTCTCCTTCATTAAGGTAATGCCGGCTAGAAGTCATAATAAGAGCCGAGGTGGCGCAGTGGTTAGAGTGCAGCACTGCAGGCTACTTCAGCTGACTGCTAGCTGCAGTTCGGCAGTTCAAATCTCACTGGCTCAAGGTTGACTCAGCCTTCCATCCTTCCGAGGTGGGTAAAATGAGGACCCAGATTGTTGGGGGCAAGAGGCTGACTCTGTGAACCGCTTAGAGAGGGCTGTAAAAGCACTATGAAGCGGTATATAAGTCTAACTGCTATTGCTATTGCTATCTACATCTGGTTTAGGGAAATTGTGGTTCTCTGATGGTCATTGAACTACAAGTCCCAGAAGTCTTTTATGTTTTTTCACTATATTGGTTTAAAGTGCTGGGTGTTATAAGTCAGTAACTTCTACAACTTAGTTTTGCCCCAGATCTGATCTAAATATGAAAAGATGCACACTTCTTGTTTCTTTAGAACTGTTATTTTAGTCCCATGCAAATCCACACAAAGCTTCTGGTGAAATGATGATTCTATTAAAAAAAAAAAATACAGGCAGCTAATTCTTTTTTATCCGAGTACCAGTTCCATTACAATTAAGCATCTGGGAGATACTAGAAATTGCTTTCAAATAAAATTCAGATTGGAAGAGGAGAACATTTACTCCCCGAGACTCACATTTCTACCCTCTGGATGCACAGATGAAGTTGAGCTTGGAGACGTGATTTATGAGTTGTTGCTCTGTTGGTCTCACCGAGTTCAGGCAATAAGTTTCTCGTCTTATTTTCCTTTTGGATATTGTGACTCTTCTCATATGGACTTAGTGCTGAGGAGTGGGTGGAAGACACATATGGTTCAGACAGATGGCTGCGCGTAGGAGAAAACATTGAAGATAGATAGGAACCCGCCCAACTGAAGCGAGAAGGACACTGTTTCTCTGCCAATAGCAATAAGTTGCTATGTGTCTTCTTAACCACTTACAGTTCTGAGTAGCCTGTTTTGAGTCAATGCCTTAGTCATAATTAGTGCCGTGCAGAGAAATGCCGCAATTGCTTCCTACCACTTCTCCTTCGATTTGTTGAAAAAGAATTGACTTTAGACCTTCTTTCAGAGGCAACGATAATTTCAGTGAAATGCTCATGCTGTTCCTGAATTTATTTGCTTAAAAAAGCAGCCAATGGCTGTGCGTGAAATCCTTGTCTTTCACTCTTAACAGAAGAACAGAGTTGGAAGGGACTTTGGAGGTCTTCTAGTCCAACCCCTGCTTAAGAAATGGCTGTTCAAACTCTTCTGAAAAACCTCCAGTGTTGGAGCACCCACAACTTCTGGAGGCAAGGTGTTCCACTGATTAATTGTTCTCACTGTCAGGAAAATTTCCCTTATTTATAGGTTGGATCTCTCCTGGATTAATGATTAATTGATCTTCTATGGAGAGCAGCTTCTATACCACCAGAGTCATTAGATACAAGATGGGTGGCAAATCAAGTTAACAAACAAACAAACAAACAAACAAATAAATACTCCAAATGCTTCTATTCAATCCCAAGGGAAGACATCAGGAAAAGTTTCCCCATGGGTCTTCTTCAATCATGGTGGTACCATCAACACAGAATCCTGTCCTCAAGAAATCATTGAAAATTTCTCCTCCCTTTGGACACCTCCAGAGAATCAACCATCTGGTCCTCTGTCCATCAGATTTAGTAGAGAATTTCCAGAAGCCTTTTGTGTCCAGTTTAGTAGGAAAGCAACCTAAATATCAAATAATCTTTTGCAATGGATCACAAAGCATAGGGAGGCAGGGTGGGAAATTATGGAAATTGACATTCTCTAGGATTTCAGACAAGTGTTTTTAATGAGTCTCACGTAAATTGAAACTTGAGGGTGTACTTATTCAATCCATGGACTTTATCCCCATAGGAGGAGAGGCTGAGACTGGAGGTGGAGTCAAGAGAGGAATCAGCCTGGAGTTATTACATTCCCACAAACGGTCTAAGTCCAACCCCTCTTGAATTCTGTTAACTTTTATCTAATACCAATTTACTGACTGACTGCTGACTAGATTATTCTGTATAGGCATGACCAATACATCAGCTTAACTGGAATTTAATGTGTGGTCCTGATTCTTCACGCCTAACAATCACTGGATGAAGAATAAGGGTCTTTAATTCAGATTTTTGAGGCTATTTTGCATTAAAACAAAAGGCTCACAAGAAAATATTGCATGGATCCACTGTAAATATCTAGTCTAGCCATGAATGAATGAATGAATGAATGAATGAATGAATGAATGAATGAATGAATGAATGAAATCAAGTCCTTCCCATCGAAGTGGTACCTATTTATCTACTCACATTTGCATGCTTTTGAACTGCTAGGTGGGCAAGAGCTAGGAGAAGATGGGTGCTTGCCTCAGTGCATGACCATCAGATTTCCAGCTGATAAGACCAGTGTCTTAACCATTGAGTCTTCACCCCCAATTGGTTGTATTTGGTTTCCTCTTAAATTATTTCCTAGCTTTGATTGCTCCACTAGGGAGGGAGGGAGGGAGGGAAGCAAGCAAGCAAGCAAGCAAGCAAGCAAGCAAGCAAGCAAGCAAGCTAGCTATTGTTTTCCAGTAGTAATATATGGTTGTTAGAGTTGGACCATAAGGAAAGCTGAGCGCCAAAAATGAATGCTTTCAAACTGTGGCATTAGAGAACACTCTTGAAAGTCACTGTGACTGCAAGGAGATCGAATCAGTCAATCCTAAAGGAAATCAACCCTGACTGTCCTTTGGAAAGACAGATACTGAAGCTGAAGCTCAAATATTTTGGCCACCAAATGAGGATAGAACTCTTTGGGGTGGGGGTGGGGGAACCCTGATGTTGGGAAAGATGGAAGGCAAAAGGAGAAGGGGACAGCAGAGGATGAGATGGGTAGGTAGTGTCATCAACGCAATGACCATAAATTTGGGCATTTTCCAGGAGACAGTGAAGTATAGGAGGGCCTGGCGTGCTATAGTCCACAGGGTTGACATGACTTAGCTATGAACTAAGGGCTAAAACCCATAGTTCCTACCAAACTTTTTTAATCGTGCATGAGGACAAAGTGGTTAATGTGCTCTCTTGTTATATAAAATGGAATCACTACAGGATGGACTGCCTGCATAGTTTTTAAATGATGTGACCTTGCATGAAGACACATAGATTCAATATTGTAATTTTGGGAAATAGCTAGCTGTTAAAAGCTTCTCTAGCCACTGGGAAGGCACGATGCTGTCATTTTATTTCATTCCATTTCATTTTTTGACATTTGACATTATAATTATTGTTTGTTCAAAAAAAAGTCTTAAGGCTCAGAAATGTGTTAGGCATTCTGACCTCAATCATGGCAAAATGAAAATGTAAATCAATATTTTTAGAGTATGGGAGAAAGTGAAAAGCAGATGATGTTTTGATTGTCCCCCACCCTACCAGAAATTGATTTTTTTTTTGTTGCAAAAGCATGTACTTTCCTTTATTGAACGTATGTGGGCCACACATATGCACAACAGCATGTTTCTTACTGTAGTGCTGAATACATTTCCTTGGGAATAAGTCAGACTGGATAGTCACTGAATTCAGTGGGATATGTACAGAATAACAGAGTTGGCAAGGGACCTTGGAGGTCTTCTAGTCCAACCCACTGCTCAAGCAGGAGACTCTATACCAGTTCAGACAAATGGCTGTCCGATTTCTTCTTAAAAACTTCCAGTGTTGGAGCACCCACAACTTCTGGAGGCAAGTTGTTCCACTGATTAATTTATCTCACTGTCAGGAAAATTTTCTTTAGTTCTAGGTTGGATCTCTCCTTGATTAGTGATTAGTTGATCTTCTATGGAGAGCAGCTTCTATACTGCCCAGAGTCATTGGATACAAGAAAGATGGCAAATACATTTAACAAATAAATAAATAAACACTTCCAATGCTTCTATTCAATCCCAAGGGAAGACATCAGGAAAGGTTTTCCTCATGGGTCTTCTTCAATCATGCTGGTACCACCAACATGGAATCCTGTCCTCAAGAAATCATTGAAGAATTTCTCCTCCCTCGCCCATCTAGTCCTCTGTCCATCAGATTTAGTAGAGAATTTTGAAAAGCCTTTTGTGTCCAGTTTAGGTGGCTTCTGTCCGGAGGTGGGATTCAGCAGGTTCTGACCAGTTCTGAAGAACCGGTAGCGGAAATTTTGAGTAGTTCGGAGAACCGGTAAATACCACCTCTGACTGGCCCCACCCCCATCTATTCTCTGCCTCAGGGGTGAAATGCTCCCGGTTCGGGCGTGCCTGCCGGTCGTCGGAGAGCCAGTAGCGACGGCAGCGCTAGGCTTAGCCCACCCGCCCGGATGCCGCCATTTGGGTTCTTTTACCCTCTTGTGTTTGTGTGAGTGTGTGTGTGTGTGTGTGTGTGTGTGTGTGTGTAGGTCTATGGTTATTCGGGTTTTCTCCCGCGTGAAGTTGGAGATGTCGTTGCGACGTTTCGACGAAGTCTCATTCGACATCATCAGGCTGGTTAACAGGCTTGTGTCTTCAGACTCGTGCTTCTAGGAGCAAATATATATATAT
>QLTV01000619.1:252170-265475 GCA_003457575.1 Thermophis baileyi | reverse complement strand
CCCGCGAGTTTGACACCCCTGGGATAGACTCTTGCTGTATAGGGCTCTTGCTGTATAGATTATATATATATATATATATATATATCCCCTCTTCTTGTGTGATGGCCATTTTAGATATGGACCGAAAGGCTATTAAAAAGATTCATAACCTATTTTAAATTAGAGTAGGCAGGCAATTAAAGAAAATCACAGCCTATTAACTTTTGCAAACTTATTTGAAAGACAGCAAGCACAAACAGTTATTTTTCCAAGAGCGTCATTTGACACCTAACCTGTCTAACCGGTCTTTTCATTCAGCTGGAAATAAATGTTCGAGAATATCCGTGGAGGATGTTTTAATTATAGAATAATAGCCTATTTTTACATCGGGGTAAAAACATTATTTTTATGGGCGAACTGGGTGATTTATTAGGGCTCTTTTAGCCATTCTTACGCTAGGCCTTAGCAACAGCTTAATTAATTTGTTCTCAGTGCCGTTTGTGAAGAAATGTAGAAAGAGGTTGTGCAACCTTTTCTGGTTGATTGGAAAAGCCTCAACTTTTCTGTAAAAAATTAACCCTCCAGCTGCCTCAGCAGATAACAATCTGTTTTGGTCTTGACCCCAGCAAAATGCATCATTCCTCAAAAAGAACCACACAAATGTATGTGTTGTGGCCTATCGCCCGCCGGCCCCTCCAGCATACGAATCAGGAGAAGGAGGAGGCATGGGAGTCAGGGTCAGCATCAAGGCAACCTGAGAGCTCCGAGGGGGAAGAGGGAATGGAGCTGGCAGAGAGAGAGACAGAGGCGGAGCCTGGGCCATCCGTCAGCCCTCAGATGGAGAGTCAACAGCCCCCAGGTCTGGAGGTGGCTGATGAGGAAGAGGAGGAACAACTGGGTCCAGTGCCTGATACGCGGATGCGCAGAAGGCAGAGGAGAGGAGAGCAGTGGAAATCTGTGGGCTGATCCTTTGGACGGAAGAGCCACTGCTGCTAGCAAAGCCCCACCCTAACTCTGGGGATAAAAGGCAGGGGGCGGAGATGAATATCTGTGGCAGACAACTATTCATCTCCCTGCCAGACAGACTTGTTAGCCTGCGGTGAAAGAGAAACTTTTTGCCGGGGTTGCTGATGCTCCTAATAAAGGAATCTTTGAGATAACTTCAGAGGGATTGTCGTGTTTGGGGAATTGGGTCAGAACAGTATGTTAGACGCTTCTGATCAAGCAAATGAATAATTCAGAACTGGTTAGCTTTGGGCTGGGAAAATCAATTTTCAGATCAAGCGATAAAGGAAGATTACAGCAAACCTCCATGGATGTGACTTTGTTTAAAACTAAGTCAGCCAGGCAAAGTTACAAGGGGGGTAAAGCTTCCTCGCAAATGAAGGCAAATATACATGTCCCAGGATAATGTTGCAGGATCCAGTCTGAGTCGGTCACTGGTATGAGAGGTTTAGTCTTCTGACTGCTGGAGCCCATCCTCAGGGAACTTCTGTCTAGCAGGATGTGTGCTTTGAGCTATTCTATGTGTAGTATTTATGTAGTGCCTGGTTGGGTGTAATTTTTTTAAGGTGTTGATTGGGGTGTTGATGGCCTGCTATTAAATTGTTGAGTTGTTGTTTCTTTGTGCTGTCAAACCCTCAGCCCTAAGTACTTGATAAGCTGATGGTAAATCAGTACTCCTGTTGACTGACAAGGGGCCCGTTTCCCAGACTTCGATAATTTCCCTGGCTGTTTTTGTCCCTGCACGACCAACAATCTTAGTAGCTGCAAAATTGAATGCATGTCCTTGTTCATTGCAATGTGAGGCTGCCAATGAGTTTGGATCTCCTCGTCTGATTGCTGATTCCTTTATATTCAAATGATTCATCTGAATATTTTATTTAATGCTTTTCTAAAGCAGGTGCTAGGGCCTACAGTGTTATAAGCCATGATTTAGAGTCTGACTCTAACCTGGAAACTTGGCCACAATCAATCTGTTTCACTGCTCCCGCTGTCCTTTTTAAGCTCTTTTAAAATTTGTGAGTGAAGAAAAAAGTTACAAGAATGTAAACATTTGAAAATGCTGGATGGATTTGTCTTCCATCTCAATTGTCCTGGATGTTATATAGTTCTTCCAAATCACTCCTGGCTTAATTGCACTTATAATTATATTTTTGTTTTGTACAAAAAGGTTTATGAAAAACATAAAATGGAATATTCCTATTCCTAACTCATAATTACATTTGATTTCCTCCAGAAAATTGATTAGCATTGTTAAACGTGAGTGTAATTAAAATGGAAATGGCTTCATAGAGGTCTACATTGTTTAAATATATTTCATAGTATGCTTTCCAGTCCCAACCCAGGAGAAGTAGTCTGTGGAAAAATTTTATTTCTTCTTGCTGTTTCAACACAGTAACAGCCTGGTTTCTCTTTTCGTAGAATAATACTTTATCAGAGTTTGTTGCATAAAAATCAAAACCAGAAGCACACACAGATGACTGATTCAGCCGGATTCAATAACTTCTTTATAAACATAGTAATATATACATACAATACCACAGGCAGATTATTTCTTCAAGTAAACATAAGCAGGAGTTAGTTTCATTTCAGTAGAGCAGACAAGCAGTACAGAAAGCAGAGAGCAGAGTGCAGACTGAGCCACGCCCAGCCTTAAGCTAAGTTTCAGTTTTGATTCTCTGCACAGACTCAGAAGTGGTTAGCTCCCATTGGCTGACTCAGTTGCTATGCCTATTCATTGGCTAACCTTGTTAACATGGCTCTCCCAGTCATGAATATTCTAACATACTTGACGTGTCAAGATCTAAAGATAAAACAAGATGAGTTTCCTCCAAAATCTAAACAAGAAAGAAGTTATTAATCATTCATTTTATTTGAAATAATTGCAGAGTACTTTGCAGGATATTCCATTTATTTCTGGATGGCATAAAGCAAAAATGTATTCGATCGCAATGAAATGCAGTAATGTTAAAACATGCACAGGTAGTCCTCGACTTATGACCATGATGGAGCCCCACATTTCTGTTCCTGAACGAGACAGTTATTAAATCAGTTTTGCCCCATTTTAGACCTTTCTTGATACAATTGTTAAGTTAGCAATGTGGTTGTTAAGTGAATCTGGCTCCCCCACTGACTTTGCAAATGGCAATCACATGACCCTGGGACACTGCAACCATCATAAATAGATGCCAGTTGCCAAGCATCCAAATTTTGATGCTGCAATGTTCATAATTGTGAAAAACGATCATAAGTCACAATTTTCAGTGCCGTTGTAATGTCGAACGGTCACTAAACGAATGGTTAAACACCGAGGGCTACCTGTAGTTTAATATTATTTAGTTTGGAGTAGAACTTTTATTTTTTGGTAGGCAAAATCATTCAAGATTAGTTTCTGGCATCTGCAATTTGTCGGCTCTTGAATAACAGTGCTGGTAAAAGATAAAGGTTTCCCTGTCCGGTGATGTCCATCTTTATGGCTCGATGCTGATCTCTGTTTCTTGGCCAAGGGAGCCAGCATTGTCCAAAGACATTTTCCGTGATCATGTGGCCAGCATGGCTATACGCCAAAGGCGGATGGAACGCTGTTACCTTCCCACCGAAGTGGTACCTATTTATCTGTTTGCATTTGCATGCTTTTGAACTGCTAGGTTGGCAGGAGCTCGGGCGAAGAAGGGAGCTCACCCCATCACATGGTGCTCGGATCTCAAACCTGGGCTGCTGGCTTTCCCAACGACAAGCCCAGCATCTTAACCTCTGAGCCACAGCGCCACCCATGAATACACACGTAGTCATCGACTTACAACAGTCACATTTTTCAGTGCCATTGTAAGTTTGAACGGTCACTAAAATGAACTGTTGTAAGTTGAGGATTACCTGTACATTGAAGCTGTGCACACTTGAAAACAATTTCAAAGAAGTACTTCAGACCTTAGACTCACTTTCTACTATCTGTTGAAACACACAAATCCTTTTCTTCATGCTTTGGTACAAGCCTGAAAAGGATGGCTTTTGCTGCTGTTGAACTGATGATGTTATCTAGCTGGGTAATGAAACGTCTGCATCAAAGCAACCAAGCCACTGAAGTATTAGTGGATAACCCCAAGTAGATATTTTATTGTTGATCGCCTATAGTGCAAGAATCTCACCAGACTGTCTGCCTTCCCTTGAGAAAGGGCAGATATAGACCTAAGAATTTGACCTCAAATGTTTCCTCCCCAGAATGGACTCTAAAGTGGAATGTCTCTTTGCTTCCTGCAGATGAACCTTCTCTCCTTCTCCCAGCGATTCCCCGGTGCTTGGATCTCGAACCCGGGCTGTCAGTCTTTAACAGCTGAGCCATCGCACCCTCCTGGATCCAACTATTAAAACTGAGGCCATGAAGAAAACTGCTCCAATTAGTTTTGGTAGCAAGGAAAGCAATTACCTTGTGATAGGACACTATCATATGTTCATACTAAAAAAAAATCAGTTGTATCTCCCACAGTGTTTCTACTGCTTCTTTCAGAAGCCTTTTACTTTAGCTCTGCTGCCCATTTTGATTGAATCGGTTTCCATTGATCCTGGAGGCCCCATGGAACGAATGAAGGCCTGTGTGGTAGGGATGGCTTTCAATTGCTTTCATTGTTGGAGAATTGAAAAGGCTCCCAGCGGCTTGAGGGTCCGCCTTCAGTACTTTGATTTTCCTTTCCGAAACCTTTCTTTTCTTTCATCCTCCACCCTTGCCCCTTTTTCACAAGACATCCAGCATTTCAAATGCATGCCAGATCAAAGCAAAATAAACTAAAGTCCAAAGTTTCTCCCAGAACTTTTCATCTTCAGAAAAATATTGATGCTGGGGGGGGGGGAATGATGATTTTCCTGCTCTTTCCGCTTTCCTTTCTTTTTTTTTTTCTTTTTAATTGCTAGCTGGTACATAATCCTAAACTTAGCTAAATGGTTAATAACTAACCTTCTGAACTTGGCTGGTTTTAGGAAGCTAAAGCAAGGTGGGCCAAATTTAGTATTTTGGGAATGGCAGTGTAAGAGGTTAGCACCCGCCCCTCTCCTAGAAGAATGAAATATTCTAGGAAATATTAAGAAGGCAGAATATTATATTTCCCTGGATGAGAAATGGAGAAACATGTTTTTTAGGCAGGAAGCAGACTCACTCTTAATAGCCCCCACCCTCCTCAATAGCCCACAGCAGATGTCAGCACTTAAGACATAAAGAGATGGCTAGGTCTATTCATAAGCAAATACCCTCACCCAAGATCCAACAAAGGTAGGATTAGCCCTCTACCCAGAGGTGGGTTCCTCCCGGTTTGGATCGGTTCGCCCGAACCAGTAGCGACCCGTTGGTGACATCACAATGATGTCACAGATCCGGTTCGATCGGTGCCGGTCCGTGGGGACCGCCATCTTTTTTTGAATTATTTTTTTTGAATTTTTTTCTTATTTTTTTTTCTTCTGCGCATGCGCAGAAGCTGAGTTTCCAGCACTGCGCATGCATCACCATCTTGTTTTTGGCTTTTTTTTTTTAAAAAAATATTTTTTAATTTTTTTGCACTGCGCATGCACGCGTGCGCTTTGCGCGCACGCGCCCCCGAGGCGCAGCCACACGGCGCAGGAGGAAGTGAACTGGCAGCGAGGTAAGTTAGAATCCATCCCTGCCTCTACCCATCTAGCAACAGAACTCACCACATGGAACCTGGGAAGATTACATCACCCAGCAAGGCTCAACCAAGCTTGGGACTCAGGACAGCCTACAGAGTTGCCCCTGCATGGCCCCATGGGAGTCTGACAACCAATCAGAATACAAGCTCAAATTCAAAAGCCCAGAGAGGGTATAAAACTCAGGCACTCTCAGCATCTTAGCCCTTTTTTTTCTTTCTCCTTCACCCAACATCTTCAAGGCATGTGATCCTGTCCACCATTAAAACCATCTTTCCAAACAGCCACCATGTTTGCAGTGTCTTTCTTCCCCACTTGGAACTGAACCCAGATGGACAGTTCTTCCAACAGCAGGAACCAGCCGCCTAGAGTTGCCCCATGAGGAGATGAGCAGCCTGTAGTATAAATTTAACCAATAAACTGCAGGTAGTCCTTAACGTATGACCACAACTGAGCCCAAAATTTCCATTGCTGAACAAGACAGTTGTTAAGTGAGTTTTGCCCCATTTTAAGACCTTTCTTGCCAGTTGTTAAGTGAATCACTGCAGTTGTTAAGTTAGTAGCAAGAAAACAGCTTTCTTGCCACAGTTATTAAGTGAATCACTGCAGTTATTAAGTTAGTAACACCGTTGCTAAGTATACCTAAGACCTCACTTTTTTTTTAAAGTTTTTAGGAAGAGTTTAGACAGTCACTTATCTGAAATGGTATAGGTTCTCCTGCTTGAGCAGGGGGCTGGACTAGAAGACCTCCAAGGTCCCTTCCAGCTCATTCTTTTCTATTGTATACTATATGGTGCCCACTGTCTGAGCAGATTGCTTACTTTTGGTGATAGAGATGGTGGGAATTGTAATCCACTTCATCTAGAGAGTGCCAATTTGAATAAAACTGATTTGAATATCAACTCGCCTGCTGTCCATGACCTTCAGAAGAGAACCTTTGCTAAACACCTTTGTTTTCTGAATGTATGCTAGTGACAAAGAAAGATTGGAGAGATACTTTTCTTCATAGCACCCAAATTATGAAGTACTTGATGTCAATCAGAATAGAGCTGGAAGGGACCTTGGAGGTCTTCTAGTCCAACCCCCTGCTCAAGCAGGAAACCCTATACCATTTCAGACAAGTGACTGTCCGATCTCTTCTTAAAAACGTCCAGGAATGAAGCACCCACAACTTCTGAAGGCAAGCTGTTCCACTGGTTAATTGTCCTCACTGTTAGGAAGTTTCTCCTTAATTCCAGGTTGCTTCTCTCCTTGATTAGTTTCCATCCATTGTTTCTTGTCCTGTGTACAGGTGCTTTGGTAAATAAGTTGACTCCCTCCTCTTTGTGGAAGCCTTTCAAATACTGGGATTGTACTATCAACTCCCCCTTAGTACTTCTTTTCTCTAGATTAGCCAAACCCAAATCCTGCAACCATTCTTGATATTTTTTAGCCAGGCCTTTAATCATCTTAGTTCCTCTTTTTGCACTTTTTCCAAAGTCTCAACATCTTTTTTATAATGTGGTAACCAAAACTGGATGTAGTATTCCAGGTGAGGTCTTACTAAGGCTTTATAAAGTGGTACAAATACTTCATGTGATTTTTGATTCTATGCCTCTGTTTATACAAACAAGGATTATATTACCTTTTTTGGCCATATCAAAAAATGTCCATCCGATGAACTATTCATTCCATTTTAACCAGTTCAACTGACTATGCACACTATAAATGGTTAATGTTGTCATCCATAACAATTGGAGGAATCAAGCTGGAGAACAATTTAACAGCATGCCTTGTGCTGATACAATAAAAAACAAAATTACAGGCAAGTACTGAAATATTCATTTAACTCCATTCACTTAATAAGGTATAAAAGGAATTGTGACTAAATTAATATTGTTCTTATTGTCCAAATGAAAATAAACTCTGCAGGAGGAAGAATATTAGGGTTGACTGGTTAATTTTACTAGACTGCAAACTGGGATAAATGTATTTGACCTCAAATAAGAATGAATGGAACTTACATTGTTCTTCAGGACTTCCCAGCCTTCTTTCACTGTTCAACTGTTTAATTATATTTGCTGGCTATTTGCAATATCTAAAGTATTTTTATGTCCATGAAGTAACATAGTTGTTAACTGAATCTGGCTTCCCTATTGACTTTGCATATCAGAAGGTCACAAAGGTACTTTTTCAAAAGGCAACCGGACTTTGGTTTTTTTTTACTTTGAAGACATTTCCCTTCTCATCCAAGAAGTTTATTTTATAAAAATATCCTAAACGAGAGTGGTGAACTGAAATCCAGGCAACAATTACAGAATCAAGGGGTGAATCTAGCTTGGTGGCCATACTTCCAGATTCAGTCAAGATACGAGAAAGACGTTAAAACTTGGGGTGTAAATAAAGAACCAACAGTATTGGACAAAATTTTAATGGGAACGGATGAAAAATTGATCAAAAAATATATATAATTATTTACTGAACTATAAAATGGAGGAAGAAATAGTCAAAGAAACGATGATTGCTTGGGCAAAAAACTTCGGGTACAATATAGAATTAGAGAAATGGCAAAAACTTTGGGACAGAAATTACAAACAGACGATGGCCTCGGCTTACAAAGAAAACCTCTATAAAATGTTTTACAGGTGGCAATTACCACCTGCAAGGTTGGCGAAAATGTTCAGTAACCTGTCCGCCAAATGCTGGAAATGTACTCAGACCCCTGGCACCTACTATCATATGCGGTGGATGCAGGGGTGGGTTCTTCTTTTCTTCGCTGCCGGTTCGCTCAGTGCCGTGCCGCGCGGGCGCGCTTCGTGCATGCGCAGTGTTTTAAAAAAGCTTCTGCACATGTGCAGAAGCAAAAAACAAAATGGTGCCGCCAAAAGAACCGGTTCAGGGGCGTGGCAGGCCTGGGTCGGTGCCAGTTCTAGCGACCCAGGCCGCCAAGTTACTACCGGTTCTATAGAACCGGTCCGAACCGGGAGGAACCCACTTCTGGGTGGACGTGTAGTAAGGCAAAAAATTTTGGGGAGAAAATACATAACTGGCTGGAAATGATAACTGAGCAAAATATTGAGTTTAAACCAGAAACATGCCTTTTAGGTGTATTATCGGAGAGTTACGACAAAGCGACCACATATTTAGTGTTACATATACTAACAGCAGCATTCTGGAAAAATGTGGACTGTGAACACCCCACCAGATGAGGTTGTAATTTGAAAAATTTGGGACTGTGCCGAAATGGACAGATTAACTTTAAAAATTAAATATAAAGAAGATTCAGAATACTATCGGACATGGAATAAATTTTATGACTGGATAGAGACAAGAGATAGAAATTTGAGGAAGTAAGATTATGAATATTAATAGTGTTAATATTGAAAATAAAGACGTATATAATTATAACTATAGTAACTGATAAAAATATAAATAAGCTAATGTAAGAAGAAATTTAGTCTAAGCTTTTTGGTTATGCTATTTTATCATCGCTATCGTATTATTACTATTGCTATTAGTTTGTGTGTCAATATTTACTCTTAACTTCTTTTTGGTTTTGTTTTATTTGTAAAGGATACTCTGACAATGCACTGTTTTCAAAATATTTATAAATAAAATTTTTTTAAAAAAGTTTCTTCAGCTCTGACTGGATGGTGGGGAATGGAAGGATTTATACTCCTTGCAGACAGCTGGTCATTTGCATTCTTTTAGCGGGTCATTAAGGTCACCTGGAGGTTTATCTGTGTCGTCAGGGTCACCTGAGTGGTGCAAATGGGTGTGGAGCCTCCTTTCAACAGTTCCAAGAAGGCTCCACACCCATTTGCACCACTCCGGTGACTCTGATGACACAGATAAACCCCCAGGTGGCCTTAATGACTCGCTAAAAGAATGCAAATGACCAGCTGTCTACAAGGACAGCTATAAATCCTTCCATTCCCCACCATCCAGTCAGAGCTGAAGAAGCTTCTTGGATGAGAAGGGAAACGTCTTCAAAGGAAAAAAAAAAACCAGAAAATCCAGTTGCCTCTTGAAAAAGCATCTTTGGGACAACCATGACCTGGATGATTGAGAATCGCCATAGACAATTGCTTATCAGAAGGTCACAAAAAGGGATCACATGACCCAGGGACGCTGCAACCGTCATACATACATGCCAGTTGCCAAGCTTCCAAATTTTGATCACGATCATAAGTGTGAAAAACAGTCATAAATCATGATCATGGTCATAAGTGTGAAAAATGGTCATTTGTAGCTTTGAACAGTCACTAAATAAACAGCTGTAAGTTGAAGTCTACCTGTACATAAAAAGCTTGAGCAGTTTCTGCTAGAGGGCAAGGCCTCATAAATTGTTAAAATCTCCCTTCCTGCCTGCCTCTTTCATTCTCTCTCTCAAATTTGAAAGATAGCATCTCTGGGTGATGACACAGCAGTTGAACATCTAGGGCAAGTGGAAAGTAACTGAATGGATCCCAGGAGCCTAGAGGCGGAACGATTGAGAGAGTTTCTGCCAATTGGAAATCACCGTAACCATAAGCTTCCCAGAGCTTTAGAGTTTAAAAAAAAAAAAAAAAGATTTGCATTAATTCTCCTTTGGAACAGTAAATCTGTTCAGCTCTCCGATGAGAACCTGGGAACCCAAAGGGGCAGTGTGCATTCTGAAGAAGCACAAGATGGGTAGAAACTTCCTAAAACACAATTCTCAACTAGGATTAGGATCCGTGGGGATCATAGCCATTTTTTTCTACATGTTGTAAATAGCCCCAGAGAAGGAGACTTCTATTCTCTCCCCCAGAAAAATAAAATTAGCCCAGTTCACATCCAGATCTGTGCTATCTCAAATTCCATTGAGTATACGAGCACATTAAGCAAACTCTTGCATTAACTGTTCTTTCTTGTATTCGCAGGAATTAACAGAATAACAGAGTTGGAAGGGACCTTAGAGGTCTTCTAGTCCAACCCCCTGCTCAGGCAGAAGACCAGTTTGTACTCTTGGCAATTACTGTATGTCTCCATTGAAGTTTATCGTAAGGATTCTGAGACAATCCAAACATCTAAAGCTACGAACGCATGATTGGCCACACCAGAAATTAAGTCAAGGAAAATTACGTGATTACTTTGTCATTCTCTTAAAAATATGGTAGGTTTCATACCCATGGGCTCAGCCCCTCCAATATTAAAGCAAATCCGGAAGAAGAATTGTTAGCATACTTAACTTGTTTCATAATGTAAATTTGTTCCTAAAAATAAGGAGAAAGGAAGAAGCAGTGTCATGCTTTTAATAGGAACTTTCATTTACATGGTATGATAAGCCATAATATGAAGTAGGCGTTGTTTGTTTTGGTTTAGCGTTGTGCGCAGAGTTATTTATTAGGATTAGGTACGAGAACCAAGTCCTGATGGCTTGTTCCGGAAACAGAGATTTAGAAAACCTGTGATGGTATTGAAAGCAGCTTAGAACCTTTCATCTCTGCTCCTACTGATCTTTGTACAACCTTCATCCTACCCATAAGAGATTAAACATGAAATAGGTATTATGGCTGTATAACCAGGAGGTGTGTTGAAGTTCCTCACCACTGATATATATATATATATTTAGGGATCATCCTATAAGTAGAAGATCTCCCACATTTACATCCGGTTGTCTTCTAAGATAGAATAACAGAATAACAAGGGTTGGAAGGGACCTTTGAGGTCTTCTAGTCCAACCCCCTGCTCAAGCAAGAGACCCTATACCAGGGGTCTCCAACCTTAGCAACTTTAAGACTTGTGGACTTCAACTCCCAGAGTTCTGGGAGTTGAAGTCCACAAGTCTTAAAGTTACCAAGGTTGGAGACCCCTGCCCTATACCATTCCAGACAAGTGGCTGTCCAGTCTCTTCTTAAACGCCTCAATTGATGGACGATCCACAAAGTTGCTAGAACTGAGGAGAAATTTCCTAACTCTGAGAAGAAATTAATCACTGGAACAACTTGCCTTCAGAAGTTGTGGGTGCTTCATCCCTGGAGGATTTTAAGAAAAGACTGGACAGCCCTATAAGGTACACTACTGGCTGCCTCTTGAACAACGTTGCCAGTAGATCTGTAGCTGGACAGAGAAGTGGAGATTATCTTGTTTGCAATGGGACCATTCTGGATCTTCGTCTGCCATTCCGTATTGCTCTTTTCCCGCGTCTCAAGATGGGCTGAGCTGGATCTGCCTCCTCGCTGCTACTTTCTTCTTCTTCTTCACTAGATGTTCTGGCACCTCTTGGAGGGCTGCTTGGAGGCCTCTCACGCCCTGCCCAGCGGCAAGCCAGTTTGTCCTCTTGGCAAGTCTGTCTGCTGAGCAACCTCCAGCTTTCGTTGAATGGGGCTGCAGCCATGCATTCGGCTGCAGCTTTATCGCAGGAACACAGGAGGTTTTCACACAGGGTCCATCCAACACCTGAGAGAAAGGAAGATGGTGTAGAGTAGCTTCTGTATCAAATCTCACAGTGGCTACAATAAGGCCATGATTGCAGGAAGTGTTTACCATCATAGCAACATAGTCCATGGGGTAGAGAGCCAATGATGTCAAACAGGATGTCAGGGTTCCAAGTAACACCCCCAACGAAAGAAAACTCCGAGGCATGAGTTTCCTCAAAGTTCCATTTTATTAGAGATGTCATATTGGCACATCTGGGGAAAACCCGAATCTGAAAGCTTCCGGTTTTCCACACCCAAAAGAAAGTTCAAGTCCCTGCCCCAGCATCCACATTTCCATCACATGGTCCAATCAATGCACCGTCCCAACTGGAGATGCCTCCCAGGCACACCCCTCCAGGTGCAGGGCAGAGTGACCTTGACTCTCAAAGAAAGGAATGCTATTTTGACTATATCTCCCCACTCACACAATCCCCCCCTCCCAGTTTCCCACAGCACTAAATGTGGCAGCCCTGAAGAGCCAAGGCCCAAGATGGTTTCCAGGCCTGACACAGGAGGTGCAACCAAGCAATCAAATAAGAGATCTGTCAACCCTGAAGCTGGCTAGATGGTGGCCATTTTCCTGTTCTACTGGGGGTTTCTTTGCTTCAAAGCTTTGCTACAAATTCAATACACACACACCTCCAAAATATACGATCATTGTGGATTGGGGAGATGAATTTCTAAAAATATGATACAATCCTAACTCTGTTAAAATCCTTTCCATGAAGACTTTCCTATATTTACCGGAGAAAAGTGATTTTTTTTTTCTTTTAAAAATGTTTCACTTAAGAAAGAGGTGATTCTTGGACACCGCTATCTCAAAACTTACATGTTGGTGTGTGATCAAAACACACAACTTCAGATCTTGGTTTTTTTTCTGGCTGACATCCCAGTCTTTTAACTTGTTCCAGGCAGCATTGATGGGAGAAACAGCATCTGTTAGACGGAAAGGATAAGAGAATTAAAGTTTCGAAACCATTTTCTACCTACATGGACTGCAGCGTTCCTTACATTGGTATAAACCTAGCGGGTATCACATTTTGAAAAATATTTTCTCTCTTGCTTTATCATATCATCTAGTTCAGGTCAACGATGGACATGGGCAGGAAGCCGAGCCAGCCGCAAGGAGGTGAGGGTCAAAGAGGACCATCTCTCTCTATGATTTCTGCCCATCCTTTGAGATCTGACAGAGTTGGTAACATCTGGATCCTGTTGCTTCAGCAAGCAACTAGTAGAACCCAGAAAGCAGTGT
>QLTV01000619.1:227349-244984 GCA_003457575.1 Thermophis baileyi | reverse complement strand
TTATTATTATTATTATTATTATTATTATTATTATTATTATTATTATTATTATTATTATTATTATTGAATGGATTATTATTATTATTATTATTATTATTATTATTATTATTCCAAATGTGATTGGACACACAAGGAATTTGTCTCCGGTGATATAAGCTCTCAGTGTACATATAAGCAATAAGTGATAAATCATGATCATTGTCATCGTAAAAATACATTCATCATAAATCATAAAATACAACACAGTGATAGTCATAGGATACTAAATAAGCAATAATATAAATCATACTGATATACTAAGTAAACAATATAAACCATAAGCTACAAGCAACAAAGTTATAGTCAAAAGAAGATAAGGAGATAGGTAATAGGAAAGATGAGAAGAAGAATAGAATACAGCCTTACTAGATAGTTTGACAGTGTTGTGGGAATTAGTTGTTAAGCAGAGTGATGGCATAGGGGAAAAATTGTCCTTGTGTCTAGTTGTTCTGGTATGCAGTGCCCTATAGCATCGTTTTGAAGGGAGAAGAAAAAAACCGCATATTTTTCCTCTATAAGTTATGACTTAGGATGGCAAAAATAATAGATATGGGGGATTTTTTTGGGTAGGGGTCAAAAAAGTCAATATGGCAATTATAATAAATATTTATTAGATTTTTATTATGCCTTTATTATTATATAGGTAACTCAAGGAGAGTTACCTATATAATAATACTCCTTTCTCCTTCTATTTTTCCCACAACAACTTTGTGAAATGGGCTGGGCTGAGAAAAAGTGACTGGTTCAGAGTCACCTAATTAGCTTTTCATGTCTAAGGCAAGACTAGAACTCACCATCTCCTGGTAATTACTTCAAAGTCACCAAGCTGGCTTTCATACCTAAGGTGGGACTAGAACTCGCTGTTACCTGGTGTTTGGCTCAAAGTCACCTGGATGACTTTCCTGCCGAAGATGGGACTACAACTCACAATTTCCTGACGATTGGCCCAAAGTCACTCAGCCAGATTTCATGTCTAAGTCGGGACTAGAACTCACAGTCTCCTGGTTTCTAGGCTAGTATCTTAACCACTACACCAAACTAGCAATGGATGCCCCTGAATTATCATAATAAATTTTGGGGTATTGAAAGTCTTTCTTTAAGTAAAGTTACAGGATATATTACCAAGCTCATACTTCCATGCAAATGCGATCATCTGAACTTTTACAAATATCAAAAATGTACCTCCTCCTCCTCCTTCTCTTCCTCTCTGGAAATCGGTATTTCTCTTGCTTTCCATTTCTACAGTAACTATTCAGAATAAAAGACTATCAATACTATCAGAGTTTGTTGCATAAAAATCAAAACCAGAAGCACACACAGATGACTGATTCAGGCGGATTCAATAACTTCTTTATAAACATAGTAATATATACATACAATACCACAGGCAGATTATTTATTCAAGTAAACATAAGCAGGAGTTAGTTTCATTTCAGTAGAGCAGACAAGCAGTACAGAAAGCAGAGAGCAGAGTGCAGACTGAGCCATGCCCAGCCTTAAGCTAAGTTTCAGTTTCGATTCTCTGCACAGACTCAGAAGTGGTTAGCTCCCATTGGCTGACTCAGTTGCTATACCTATTCATTGGCTAACCTTGTTAACATGGCTCTCCCAGTCATGAATATTCTAACAAATACAGGAATGTAGACTTGATCACAAAACAACTCACAATTATGCTTATCCCAAATAACCTTTCAAATGAATTGGTGTTAAAAATAATTCAGATTAAATAATAATGATAATTGCAATACTGATGGACTTACATTCAGCTCCAGGAATCATTACAGCTGGGCCAGTGGTGGGTTGGGGAATAACTAGAAGATAGGTAATAAAACAGGATATCCTTGTGAGATCATGTGAGCTGAACGCACCTTATCCTTTTTTTTTTTCTTTTTTTTATACATCTCAATGTGTGAATGACATGATACCCCGCCGCCGCGACCCCCTCCCTGCCCCCTCCCCACGCACGATGAGGTGACAAAGGGGGCGTGGCACCAGAGGTGAAATGCTCCCAGTTTGGGCATGCCTGCGGGTCGCCGGAGAAGCTGGTAGCGACGGAAGCGGGAAACTTTGCCCACCCGCCCGGACGCCGGCATTTGGGTTCTTTTACCCTCTGCGCATGTGCAAAGTGTTCTGCGCATGCGCAGAGGGTAAAAGAACCCAAATGGCAGCGTTCGGGCGGGTGGGCAAAGTCTCCCGCTTCCGTCGCTACCTGCTGTCCGGTGACCCGCAGGCACGGCCGAACCGGGAGCATTTCACCCCTGCTGATGGTGGCACCAAGATGGTGGGCTAGCGCGCGTGGCGACCCCTGTGAAAAGGTCGTTTGATCCCCAAAGGGGTCGCGACCCACAGGTTGAGAACCGCTGCTCTATGCGATCAAATATTTCCACCCATCTCCTTATATTGTTCCAGTATAAGGTCCTTGATGTTTTGAATCATTAACTCTATTTCGTTCAAGTCTCCACAATCGTTAGTTCAGAAACCAAGCCTCCAAGTCAAATTTTCATATCACATCAATGTTCAGTCAAATTAGTTAATTACTTCACTCCTCAAGTCGTTTTTGTATGTGTTCAGGGGTCTCCACACAAAATCTTATTTGATATTCCAATCCCAGTGGTTATAAGGTAAATATGTATAATTCAATAGTTATTTCCAGTTCTTTCAATGTTTATTCTCAAGTTGCACACATTTACTTTCATCAGCAGATGGCGCTCTTTACTTCACTCTGCTGCCTCTCTGCTTTATTTTGACAAGTCCAATTTATTTGTCTTGTTTGTTTTAATTTATAAATCCAATAATTAAGCCAAATTATTTAAAGAAAAAATGGGGTTATAGTTCCAGCATCTTAATATGCCTTCTTGGTATCACGCCTTTTGTTTTGAGGATTCAATTTTTGACTTAATTTTCTTTTAAAACAAATATTTCCTTTTTAAATTTCCAATATGTTTTTTCACAATAATTACACGCCACTGTAACAAATTGTTGTAATGTATTCCCCTTAGATTTTTGGGGTCAAGCTTCAGCAATAAATCTTTTCTCACCCAGATGACACGTCATTCACCGTTTCTCGGCTCCTGCACAGTCTTATTGTTTCTGGCTGTTCTCCAGTTTCATGGCAGCCATTTTGACTGCCGCTGCTCCTAGTCTTCAGATGAGGGGGTTTTCCAAGACAGGGAGGGGAGATGCGGCTCCCCTCAACCTGCAAGGTGGTCCCCCTTTACTTCACCACCCCTACAGGGTGGCTATGGCTTCAGATGAAGCTCCTGACAGGGAGAGCTCGGAACGGGGCCGCGGGGATCGCGGACCACGCTTCCGAAGGCGCCGGAAGTTCAACCGGATGTCCGAACACACCTTGTTCTTAAAGACATTTTAATGAAAATGTCAGCCATGACAATTATAGCTTTTGCCCAGATAGAAGCATCTGAGTTTCCAGTATAATCAGATTAGCCACCTACCGAAACATTTCAAAACTGACCTCAGTACTCTCGCTGCCTGAATCCTCACCAACTATAATCCCATTTTTTTAAAAAAGTTTTTCTCCTGGCAACAAGCTATTTTTGCTCTCATGCTAGATGAAAAGCTGTGTGCTGTCTGAAATTTTGCAGCACATTTCTACTCAGCTCACTCCATCTCTGTCTAGCATGTGTATCAGAAGCCCAAAAGGAACTGAATAAAATTGTTTGAGGGAATAAATGATGTGATCGTTCTGAAACTTCATGTGATGTGTCAGTTCAAAAAAGCAATTGTCTTCCTAGTTTGTAACATGTTGCATCACCATTTGCTGCATGTTGTTGTAACATGTTGCATCAACAAATGCTGGCTGTACTTGGTCAATCCCTTTCATGCCTTAGATGGGACTAGAACTCACAGTCCCCTGGTGACTGGCCCAAAGTCATCCAGCTGGCTTTCATGCCTCAGGTGGAACTAGAACTCACAATCTCCTGGTGATTGGCCCAAAGCCACCCAGCTGGCTTTCATGCCTAAGGCGGAACTAGAACTCACAGTCTCCTGCTTATTGGCCCAAAGCCACCCAGCTGGCTTTCATGCCAAGGCGGAACTAGAACTCACAGTCTCCTGGTGATTGGCCCAAAATCATCCAGCTGGCTTTCATGCCTAAGGCGGGACTAGAACTCGCAGTCTCCTGGCCCAAAGTCGTCAACCGGCTTTCATGCTTAAGGTGGACTAGAATTCACAGTCTCCTGGTTTCTAGGTCAGCACCTTCACCACTTCCCTAAACTGGGTCACAATATATGCCCCTGTGGATTCATGTCACCTTGTAATCCAAATTTTTTTCACATGTATTATGAATAACCCATATGCAGTATTCCACATACTACACCTATGCATTTGACTTCTCTACACATTTATTTGTTTCTGTAAAATATTCAAAGGAGTTGACAATCGGGTTTGGGGGGAAAGCAATAAAGCAACTTTAAAATAATCCATGCAAATTGTTGCCATTAAGTTGGATAGGGAATGATAAAGAAATATAATATATTAAAATCTATCTACCATTAATGCATAATTCCTTATTTCTTCGAAAATAAAGAACTTTGTATTGGTCCCTGTTAGGTTTCGTTCTGTTCTTTTTGACTAATTTTGAGTCAAAATGTTAAGCTTCCAGGATCTTCTGTCCATTTAGAATAGAATTTTACATCTGTTCAAAAGGTCTTGTCTATCTCTCCCAGCTTGGCAGCCATTTGTAAACCTGATCAACATTTATTCCACCTCTTCATCCTGAACTTCAATTTTAGGAGCTTCATTGCTTCTACAAAAGAGGAATTCTGCCAAGTCTTTTGAAAAAGGAACAATATGAAAATCTACGTACATTTCCTTAATTGATAGTATTATAGACCCCTTTTGTTTCCTGACTGAACAATCTCTTAACTTGAGAAAAAAGCATCCATTTTCACGAGAGAAATATGAAACAAGGAAAGGAGAAGGACAGGCACCAACCATCTGCCAAAGTCCTGGCTGTTAACTGAGTCTCTTTGGTCCTCAAGTGTTGAAGCTCTGCAGAAAAAAATTAAAAGAGCGGTATTCTTTAAGTTTGGGATTTTGTTTGCTTTTTTCTGCAGCCCAGAAATCAATACCGCTCTGCTAAAAGTGACTTGGCAAAGAGACACTTTATTCTTTCTTTAAAAAAACAAAAACAAAACAGGCCTTCAAAATTCTTAACCATATCTGCCATTCTCTGAACATCTAAGGGATGCAAATCTGTGTACTGACAAGTAAAGTATGTTTCAGGAAAGTTATCAATGCCAATGCCACCTGATGGGATCCAAGAAGAACACATTTTCCATCGTGGTGGCCACCTAATCTTTTGAAAGAGACTGAAAACCAGTCTCTTCCCATGGGCACTAGGCCCGCTGAGAGAGGTTTCAAGAGTTTTAGAATCAGAATAGAGCTGGAAGGGACTTTGGAGGTCTTCTAGTCCAGCCACATAGTGATGGTCCCCAACTGCCAATTGCTTTGTTTTTGTGATTTTTAATCAGATTTTAAATTTGTTCCAAGCTACCCAGCGTCATCTTGAATCAAGTAGGGCTATAAATTGGAGGACAAAACCAAATAGGTTTAATAAATGAATATTTTGTAAGTGTGAAGCATACCTGAAGCAGGAACTGTGGTGTGAATGTTCACACTAGATGTTTCTGGAAAGAGAGGGAACAGATGCCCAGTAATATAAATGCATCATATTATCATCATCTTCATTTAATGATCCCATAATCCTTGCGGGGTGGAGTCTGGGCAACTGAATGGAGCTAGCAGAGTGTTTAATGGCCGGATGCCCTTCCTGTCACCAATGCGGAGTTGTGTTCAGCAAATATATCCTCAGTGTGCCCAGAGAGAGAAATATCTGCCTCCACCTAGGGATCAAACTCACAGCCTCCTGATTGTGAGGCGAGAGCTCCACCTCTAGGCCACCGCACCAGTAGTGGGTTCTAAAACCCGTTGCTACTGGTCCCCGCGCGCGCTCACGCACGTGTGCGACGATTCTGCGCATGCGCAGAAGCATCCCAGGTGGGTGGGCGGAGCATCCCGGGTGGGTGGGCGGAGCATCCAGGGCAGGTGGGCGGAGCATCCCGGGCAGGTGGGCGGAGCCTCACGCCGCCGCCGCTACTGGTTCTAAGAACCGGGCCGAACCGGGAGCAACCAACCGCTGCAACTCACCACTCCAATATAAATGCTTCATATGATTGTGCATATATAGCATAATTATATCACAGGAAGTTATTGCATGTATATAGAGCACGTGTAGCATGTTGTGATTACAACACATATCATATTCCTTTCCGACATGCTCTATTTCCTGATCCATGCCTTAAAAAGCCTAGCAGCTGTTCCCTTCTTCTGGACTCCTAAGGACTCGCAATTTGCAATTAAAAAAAAAAAAGCAGCTGAGATTTTTAGTTTAGCATTTAACTTCTCCAGATCTTTGGCTTGCTAGCTTTTGAGGGACATGCAAACTTTTAGGGCAAGCCGGCAAGAAAATTTTGGTGCTAGTTCAAAAGTCCACCATATCCCACCTCTATTTCACAACAGGTCTTGAATAGCCAATTCTATAGAAGGGGTCAGTCAGAAAAGTCCATCTGAAGCCATCATGATGCCAGGAAAGGTGTGTCCATATAGAAAGGGGCAGGACATGTCCACCACAGCAGTGGGTTGCTCCCGGTTCAGCCCGGTTCGCCGAACCGGTAGCGGCGGGGGCGGGAGGCTCCACCCACCCACCCGGACGCTTCTGCGCATGCACAGAAGCGTGGCGCACGTGAGAGCACACGCGCCCACGAGCGAACCGGTAGTGAAGGGATTTACAACCCACTACTGGTCCACCATCTTGAGTTCTTCTCCTCCTCCCTCCCTCAGATGACCTTCATGGACAGGAATGGTTACAATTGTTTGAATGTTTGCCAGTTACCCAGTCTCTCCATTTTGATGCCCTAATGCTCATGTTCTTAAAACTCAAGAAATAACCAAATAATAACAGATTTGTGGGGGAGAAGGCTTCTGCTAATACTAAAATCCTAATCTATCAATCCATCAAATTATCAATCTATCAATCCATCAGTCCATCAACCCATCAATCTATTGACTAAGAAAATTTACATGGCTGCTCAACTCATTAATGGTCACTCCGGACAGCTTCCAAAAATAGATGTAAGCCCTTGACTTATAATTGAGCCCAAAATTTCTGTTGCTAAGTGAGACAATTGTTCAGTGGAGTTTTGCCTCCATTTTACAACCTTTCTTGCCACAGTTGTTAAGTGAATCACTGCCATTGTTCAGTTAGTAACTCAGTTGTTAAGTGAATCTGGCTTCCCCGTTGACTTTGCTTGTCAGAAGGTCGCAAAAGGGGATCACATGACCCCAGGATATTAAAACCGTCGTAAATATGAGTCAGTTGCCAAGCATCTGAATTTTGTTCACATGACCATGGGGATGCTACAATGGTCATAAGTGTCATAAAAACGAACATACGTCCCTTTTTATCACTTCAAACGGTCACTAAATGAACTCTTGTATGTTGAGGACTACCTATAAAACCCTAACATAAAAGTCAATAAACCCCCATCTGCCTGATGAGAATAACCAGACCAACCATGTGATGGGCTCTATATCACTCTGGGGCAGGGGTGGATTCCACTTATCTTCCCTACTGGTTCGCATCGCGATGGTCTTTTGCATCACATCACGCAAAAAACCCGGAAATGACCCTCTGCGCATGCGCAGAAGCCTTTGTGCATGCACAGAGGGGGTTTTTTTGCAAGCCGCAACGACCAGAGGACCGGTTCGGGAGCATGGACCGTCGGTCATCGCTGTTGGTTCTGCGAGCGGCGGTAAATTTCCGCTACCGGTTCTAATGAACTGGTCCGAACCGGCAGCAACCCACCACTGCTCGGGGGTCCCCAGGTCCATTGGCCAAACCATGGCTTCAGGGCCTTTTGAAATAGTGTCAAAGTGGAGGTCAATCTTATTTCTGCAGGGATGATGTTCCACATAATAAATAAATAAAACAGATAAATTATTTACACACAAAGTTATCAGTTGTTGACTATTTAAGGAATTGTCCATCAAGGAGCAAAGAGAAGTGTCATTATGCCATGGAGGGAAGGATTGGTACTCTTTGTGGTATGGGGCTTATACTGAACATTAAGCCAATTTTTTAGTACTTTGGAAACCAAAATTTATTGTAACCAAGCACGATGTACTATATAAACTCTCCAGAAAAGAGTGTCAAAATCTCCCCTTAGGCAAGGGTTTCCCAATCTTGATAAGTTTAATACGTATGGACTTCAACTCCCAGAATTCTCCAGTCAGCGTGGCTGGGGAATTCTGGGAGTTGAAGTCCACATGTCTTGAAGTTGCCAAGATTGGCAAACCCTGCCTTAGGATAACTCTTGCATGAGGTAAAATCAGGAGACATTAATTTGTTTCAATGCATGGCACCTTCAAAGGAATAAGATGGATTTACCGAACAAGGAAATGATGGATCTGAATGGGAACGAAGAACTGAGATATTTTCCCCAATTTTCTCACCTGTCACCGAAGAGGAGCAGAGGGAAGCATCAAAATTATTCAAGGAAGAGTTAATGGGAGAATGCAAGAAACATTCAATAGCTTCTTTGTCACAGTTGCAGAGCAAATGCTCGCAAGAATCCTCAGACCCTGGAGAGAAAAGAAAAAAACAGCATGTAAAAAAAGAGAGAGAGCAAAAAGCCTACTTACAAAGTTGGATTGAGATCAGAGGTGGGTTCCTGCTGGTTCGGACCGGCTCTATAGAACAGGTAGCAGGAATTTCCCCCCGCTCGCTGAACTAGCAGCGATGGCTGGCTGGACACGCCCCCGAACCAGCTCTCTCAGCGGCGCCATAGGCACCGCCATCTTGTTTTTTGGTTCTGCGCACGCGCAGAAGCTGTTTTTTGCTTCTGCGCACGCGCAGAAGCTGGGTTTTTAGCACTGTGCATGCGCGCGTGCACAAAGGAAGTGAACTGGCAGCGAGGAAGCCAGAACCCACCCCTGATTGAGATGTTTTTTGCTATAATCTGCTGACTCTCTGTAAGGTTTTGACCAAGAAAGATACATTTCATATCCTGGACCAGGGGTGAAATCCAGCAGGTTCTGACAGGTTCTGGAGAATCGGTAGCGGAAATTTTGAATAGTTCGGAGAACCGGCAAATACCACCTCTGGCTGGCCCCAGAGTGGGGTGGGAATGGAGATTTTGCAGTATCCTTCCCCTGCCACGCCCACCAAGCCATGCCCACCAAGCCACACCACGCCCACCAAGCCACGCCCACAGAACCGGTAGTAAAAAAAATTGGATTTCACCACTGTCCTGGACCCAGACACAGTTTATCACCGCTGGAGCAGGATTGAGTTCATTTCACAGGAGGAAGTCATTTGAACACAATAGAAAATTCATTTTTTTTTTTGTAAAATGCTTCCCCCCCCACCCCCCAAGAGTTGAACTGTTGGGAAGAATGTTTATTCTAGAATGGCACTAATAAAATTCAGCTGCTTCTCTGAAAATACAATCTGCCACACGGGTTAAATGACTGGGATAAGCATAACAGAATAACAAGAGTTGGAAGGGACCTTGGAGGTCTTCTAGTCCAACCCCCTGCTCAAGCAGGAGACCCTATACCATTTCAGACAAATGATTGTCCAATCTCTCCTTAAAAACCTCCAGTGATGGAGCACCCACCACTTCTGTGATGGCAAGCTCTTCCACTGATTAATTGTTCTGTCAGGAAATGTCTCCTTAGTTCTAGGTTGGTCTTCTTATTTCCAGGTTGGGATAAGCAACATGATTTTTGCAATAAAGTCAGAAATGGGGATGTCAACAGTAAGAGAAAGAGAAAAGAACAATGTGAGATGATAAATATTGTATCCTGATTTTATCTCACATGCTAAAGTTTGTAAAGTAAGGGGTGGCACAAACATTGTCATCCTTTCATAGTACCTGACTCTTGAACTAAACTCTTAGTTTTAATTTTAATTTTAATAAAAGGGACTTTGGGACTTAAAGCTTATCCAATTTCTAAAATTGCCAAATGTTTGGAATCTGGGCAACATGATAAGATTGAGATTGCATCAAAGAAATACAGGGCATACATAGGAGGATACGCTGTGAGCGTATAACTGGGTTTTCTGCATTAACTCCTTAACTGGGTTTTCTGCATGAGCTACTGTGTGTTTTCCCTGAGATGAATAAAAAGACTGCTGAAGTCCTTCTTCACAGCAAAGCTGTCCACAGGGTATTGTCAAAAAAAGTCAGAAGGGCAAATACAAGGGTGTGATTGCAGCTCTCAACACACATCAAAAAAAACAGGCATCGCTTCAGTCACATCATCATGGGTGCCATTTTGGCTTTACGGATTTGGTTGACTCCTCCCCTTCAGAACAATAAGTATTTGAATTGCAATCAGGTGTATCCTCAACAAGATGTCAAAATAACTCAAGAGGGCAGCCTCAACTGCACAATCTGAGCTCAGCCCTTTGCAATCTGCAAGCACAATGTACATTCAAAAGGGGTGGGGCTTTAATTGGGCAGTGGCCATCTTGACTTATTTGACACACACACCCCTTGTAGATGCCCCTGATTGCAATATTCTTTTTATAAGATTGTGAAACAATATTTTTGCTACAGGTAATCCTGAACCTACAACAACAATTGAGACCAGCATTTCTATTGCTAAACAAAGTGTTATTAAGTGAGTTGGACCCAATCAATCAATCAATCAATCAATCAATCAGAATAGAGCTGGAAGGGACCTTGGAGGTCATCTAGTTCAACCCCCTGCTCAAGCAGGTGACTCTATACTATTTCAGACAAGTGACTGTCCAGTCTCTTGTCCCAAAAGTGCTTTTTCAAGAGGCAACTGGACTTTCTGGTTTTTCTTTGAAGACGTTTCGCTTCTCATCCAAGAAGCTTCGAGCTGAAGAAGCTTCTTGGATGAAAAGTGAAATGTCTTCAAAGAAAAAAACCAGAAAGTCCAGTTGCCTCTTGAAAAAGCACCTTTGGGACAACCATGAGTCAAACTATTCTCCAAAACACCTGAGGCTAGAACAAGAAGCAATGGGTGGAAACTAATCAAGGAGAGAAGCAACTTAGAACTAAGGAGAAATTTCCTGACAGTTAGAACAATTAATCAGTGGAACAGCTTGCCTCCAGAAGTTGTAAATGCTCCAACACTGAAAGTTTTTAAGAAGATGTTGGATAACCATTTGTCTGAAGTGGTGTAGGGTTTCCTGGCTAAGCAGGGGGTTGGACTAGAAGACCTCCAAGGTCCCTTCCAACTCTGTTATTCTATTCTATTCTATTCTATTCTATGACCTGGATGACTCAGAATCTCCATAGACATGTCCAGTATCTTCTTTAAAAAAAACTCCAGTGATGAAGCTCCTAAAACTTCTGATGGCAAGATGTTCCACTGGTTAATTTTACAATCTTTTTTTTGCCAAGGTTATTGTGAATCACTGCAGTTGTTAAGTGAATCACATGGCTATTAACCAAATCCATCTTCCCCCTTTGACTTTCCTTGTTGGAAGATGGCTGGGAAGGTCACAAATGGTGATCACGTGACCTTAGGATGCTGCAACCATCATTAATACATGTCAAATGACCCAGGGGTAGGTTCCAGATTTTCCTACTGCATTGAGCGCTGCGCGGGCGGGTCGCAGGTGCGCGCCATGCAAGCGGGTCACAGGTGCATGCCGCATGGGCGGGTCATGGGTGCGCTCATGCGCAGTACAAAAACAAGCTTCTGCGCATGCGCAGAAACAAAAAACAAGATGGCGGCGCCTACGGTGCCGCCAAGAGAACCGGCTCGGGGTGTGGCAGGCCTGGGTTGCTGCCGGTTCCCGCGACCCAGGCCGCCACGTTACTAACGGTTCTATAGAACCAGTCCGAACCGGTAGGAACCCACCTCTGAAATGACCAGCACCCAAATTTTGATCATGTAAAGATGGGAGGCTGTGGTAGTTATACATTCAAGAAGCAGCCATAAGTCACTTTTTTCAGTGTTGTTGTAACTTGAAACGGTCACTAAATGAATGGTTGTAAATCAAGGGTTACCTGAACTTCTTTTACAGCACATGATTGTATTAATAATAGAATGTGAGTCTGGGTAATTCCTGAACCACTTGATACAGCTAGTCCTTGACTTACGACCACAATTGAGCCCGACATTTCTGTTCATAAGTGAGACAGTTGTTAAGTGAACTTTGCCCCATTTTACGATCTTTCTTGTCCCAGTTGTTAAGTGAATTATAGCAGTTGTTATATAAATGACACGGCTGTTACGTGAATCTGGCTTCCCCATTGACTTTGCTTGACAGAAGGACGCAAAAGGTGATCACATGGCCCCAGGACACTGCAACCGTCATAAATATGAGTCAGTTGCCAAGCATCTGAATTTTGATCACGTGACTACAGGGATGCTGCAATGGCCGTAAGTATGAAAAGACGGTCATAAGTCACTTTTTTCAAAACTTCAAACAGTCACTAAATGAACGGTTGTAAGCTTAGGACTACCTATACAAGTCAGGAGATTACTTCTTTCACTAACAAAAGAAAACAGCAGAATAAAAAGTTGTTTTGTACTGCTTTGCTACTTCAGCCTCACCACAAGTGATGTTTTTGGTTAGACAACTGACGTTCATGATGATTTTGGTAGGATCCCAGGTGCATCCTTCTTCCGTTGCATCTTCGTAGCATTTCCGATGTTGAAAACAGCAGCTGATTCCAGAAGAGAAGAAGAAATGAAAGCATCATTAGGAGAGATGGTTTGTGAACATATTGGCGGCGTCAAGGTTCCGTCTCGGCTGACTCAAGTGCTTTAAGCATTAATTTAAGCAATTAATTCACCTTCGAGCGTTTCTGAACAACCACAAAACTAAAAAATGGAAAGACTTATCAAGAGTCAATCTGGTCTGGTTTCAATCTCACCACTGATCACTTCAAAGATGAGCATTTGTTTTTCTAACTTAGCTTCTCCTTGGAATACATAAAGTATCAACCATATGTCTGCTTTCTTTGTTAGAACTGAGTCAAAATGGCGGCCATGACCCTGTTAATCAAGCTGTGCTCCTTTTTATGGGTGCCGTGGTTACCATCTTGATATTTTGGGATACTCCCTCCCTCATGGATATCCCTGAGGTCAAGAGACCCACAGTATTAATGTGGGAGATATTGGACAGGTCAGGGGTGGGTTCTAACTTACCTCGCTGCCAGTTTGCTTCCTCCCACGCCGTGTGGCCACACCTCGTGGCCGCGCATGCACAAAGCGCGCGCATGCACAGTGCCTAAAAATCCGAAAAATTTTTCCCCCTCCCAAAAAAAGCCAAAAACAAGATGGCGACGCATGCGCAGTGCCGGAAACTCGGCTTCTGCGCATGCGCAGAAGAAAAAAAACTAAGAAAAAAACTGGGCTTCTGGGCAGGGGGGAAAAAAAAAAAAAAACCAAAAAAAAAAATTAAAATAAATAAAAATTAAAAAAAATTCAAAAAAAAAAAAAGATGACGGCGGCCACGGACCGGCACCAACCGAACCGGATCTGTGACATCACTGTGACGTCACCAGCGGGTCGCTACCAGTTCGGGCGAACCGGTCTGAACTGGGAGAAACCCACCTCTGGGACAGGTAAGGGCCTTTCTTCAATATCACAGAAGATGCTCAGTTTACACAGAGTGATAACAATAATGGATTGAAACTGAACAAGGAGAGATTCAACCTGGAAATAAGGAGAAATTTTCTGACAGTGAGAATAATCAACCAATGGAACAGCTTGCCTTCGGAAATTGTGGGAGCTTCATCACTTGAGACTTTCAAGAAGAGATTGGACTGCTATTTGTCAGAATTGGTGTAGGGTCTCCTGCTTGGGCGGTGGGGGGGGGTTTGGACTAGATAACCTACAAGGTCCCTTCCAACTCTGTTAATCTGTAATCTGCAAAACCCAGGTCATTATGGATTTTTTAAGAAATACAGATAGTTAAAGCCACAATTGGGATCAGAATTAAGAGCCCCGGTGGCACAGTGGTTAGAGTGCAGTACTGCAGGCTACTTCTGCTGATCACCGGCTGCCAGCAATTTGGCAGATCAAATCTCACCAGGCTCAAGGTTGACTCAGCCTTCCATCCTTCCGAGGTGGGTAAAATGAGGACCCAGATTGTTGGGGGCAATATGCTGACTCTGTAAACCGCTTAGAGAGGGCTGTAAAAGCACTGTGAAGCAGTATATAAATCTAAGTGCTATTGCTATTGCTATAGAATTTCCATTGCTAAGCAAGGCAGTTAAGTGAGTCACACCTGACTTTCAACCTTTTTGCCAAGGTTATTAAGCAAATCACTGCCATTATTAAGTGACTCACATGGTTGTTAAACAAATCTGGCTTCCCCCACTGACTTTGCTTGTTGGAAGCCAGCTGGGGAGGTCACAAACTGAGACTTGAGGAGAACTGAAGAAGCTTCTAGGATGAGAAGTGAAACGTCTTCAAGAAAAAGAAAACTCAAGAAAGTCCAGTTGTCTTTTTTTTTTCAAAGCACCTTTAGGACATGGCAGCAGAGACATACCAAACGGTCTAGCTCGCTGCTGCCACCTTAGGGATATCTCAAGATTTGAACCTTGGATTGGTAGCATTAGGGTCTAAAGCAATGCCAGGTTGGGTCTGGTTGCAATGTTCCCCTCAGATTGTGTCAGCCATGTCATAGTGGAGAAAAATACATGCTGAACAGATATTCTTTTGTTAGTTAGAAAGGGGCCCACCTAAAGGGACATTCCTTAATGCCAAGGCAAGAGAGATAAGAAAATGCTGTGCTTGCAAAATATTTTATGGGCAAGAATGGGAAGGTGTTGATGAACATGTTAGAGATGCTGTTGTCTCTGAGGCGTTACGGGGTAGATGTGATCGGTGACTGTATCCGATAGGAGGGGCATGGGGGGGCGTCGAGTTAGAAACTATAAAATGTAATGCTTTTGAAATTTTAAGTGTGGCTTTTGGCTCAAACCTCAATTTGAGGTCAGGCTGAAAGATCCAACGCACTTTGCAAACTGCTATATTTCTCTTTAAAAATAAAATCTCTTTGTTTCAACTGATCCAGTTGTTGGTTTAATTTCAACAAATTAGTTGTTGGTTTATTTCCAACAATAGCATACATTAAATAGGAACGTCTATGGAGATGCTCAGTCATCCGGGTCATGGTTGTCCCAAAGGTGCTTTTTCAAGAGGCAACCGGACTTTAGAAAAAACCAGAAAGTCCCGTTGCCTCTTGAAAAAGTACCTTTGGGATTAAATAGGAACACACTCTCCTTTTGTGAGTCCAACCAACTTCTAGACTGGAACCTCTGTGCTCAAGAGAGAGAGTGGGATGGTATCCCAAGGTGCTTTTTCCAAAATGCAAGCCATCTTTTACCTTTTTGTATTCAGGCCTGCCACATTTTCTACTGTGGGAAAATGGGAGGGGGGATTGTATGGAGTAGGTGATATGTAGTAGTCTAAACAACATTCTTTCCAGAAAGTCAAGGCCGCTGTGCCCGGCAGCTGCGAGGAAGTGACTGGGAGGCATCATCAGTTTTGGACGGTGCCTGATTGGATCGTGTGATGGACATGTGGGTGCTGGGCAAGGACTTGGACTTTCGTTTGGATGGAGAAAACCCGGAAGCTCTCAGATTCAGGTTTTCACAGATGTTGCCAATATGACATCTCTAATAAATTGTAGCTTTGAGGAAATCCAAGCCTCGGAGTTTCTTTTCGTTGGGGGTGTTACTTGGAACCCTGACAGCAACTGGATTTTCTTTTTTTTCTTTTTTTCCTTTGAAAATTAAGGTCGTCAGCTCTCAAAAAGTCATCGAGACTGTTTTGTAAACAGGAGATGGGCAGTGTTGTATCCCTCCCCCTCAATTGAGAGAGGGGTGTTCAATTTTAACATAGATGGCCTCTTCACTCCTCTTTCAAACTCTTCTGAAGACATCAAAGTTCACATTCTGGACAGAGACGACCGCTGGTTTGAAAGAGGGGTCAAAGAGGCCATCTATGTTAAAATTGAACAACCCTCTCTCAACAAAGGGGGAGGGATACGACACCACCTATCTCCTGTTAACAACACAGTCCTTTCCCCAGTCTCAAGAAGGTTCCACACACCCACCTGCACTCTGATTTGGGTGACTTTGAGGATAAGAGGCCTCAACGACTCTTGGAGAGCTAATGACTGGCCTTCAGAGTGCTAACAACCAGATGACTGCAAAGAATATAAATCCTTCCATTCCCCACCAATTAGTTAGAACTGAAGAAGCTTCTTGGATGAGAAGTGAAACATTTTCAAAGAAAACACCAAGAAAATCCAGTTGTCTTTTAGAAAAAGCACCTTGGGGCATCCCTGACCTGGATGATTGACAATCTCTATAGACATGAGTAGAGTGATATCTCTCCCCAGGAAGAATTCAACACCTCTAAGGTCCAAATCTCACCCATCTACTTCATCCACGGGGAAGCCCTCCATCTCGAATTGGCAGGCACAGCCGTAGTCTTCAAAGTCTCTTGGGCAAACGCCAGTCACACACTTCATTCTGCTCACAAAGTTGAGCAACGGAGGGAAGCTGGTGAATACGGACTGAAGCCAAGTGAAGTGAGAGCCCAAACAATCTGCAAAGATGGGAAGAAGCTAATGGTCAATCTGACATCCAAGCAAAGTCAAGGATAAGTTTGACATCTGCAGCCGGTGAGCATCTCAGGTTCGGCTCATCCTTCACTTTAAAAAAAATAAAATAAAAATAGAGCGGGACTATCCGTGGAGGGCTGTCTTGCAAATCTCTTAATTTCTAAGCAAGCAAAGCAAGGAGGAACTGGTGAGTAGAAGTTGGAAATGCAGTTTAGGTTAAATCTTGTAGGCCTTATTGTGAATGTTTTTGGGCAACATAACGCCTAGCTGGAAAATTTCTGCTTACTGTCACCCCTGCCCTAGTTACCTCCCGTCTTGACTACTGCAATATGCTCTACATGGGGTTGCCCTTGAAAAGTATCCAAATGTATTCTAAATTTTAGTGGCCCACAGGTGGTTTTGTACGTTTTACCTCTCTTGAGAAAGCTGAATTGATTGCCAATTTGCTTCCGGGTCCAATTCAAACTGCTAATAGTTACCTTTAAAGTCTTACATTGCCAGGGGTCAGATTATTTGAATGACCATTTTTCCCCCATTTACCTGACCCACCAGAGCAGGGAGGCAGGGTATGCGACAGGACCGCTCTCTTAAAGAGGTCCATCTGGTGGAACTAAGAAGAAGGGCCTTCTCTGTGGTGGCTCCCAATCTGTGGAACATCATCATTGTGGAAATACATTTGGCCCCACTTTGATGCTCTTTCTAGAGGCCATGAAGACATGGTTTTTCAGGCAGGCCTGGGGATCTGAGGGTGATATGGCACCTATCAAGTGGTTGGTTTAATTATCGTCCCCCCCTGGGGGGGAGGGGCTATTGGGTTTTGTATTGGGGTTTTATTTCTGTAAGCTGCCTTGACTTACCGTGAGTTGAGCAGCCATATAGATTTTCAAGGAAGGAAGGAAGGAAGGAAGGAAGGGAGGGAGGGAGGGAGGGAGGAAGGAAGGAAGG
>QLTV01000619.1:195645-219241 GCA_003457575.1 Thermophis baileyi | reverse complement strand
TCGAATTGAGCAAGGTTTGTCGACCGTACCCCTATTTGCGCTTGTAGGGGAGGGAGGGAGAGGGGGAGGGAGAGAGAGAGAGAGAGAGAGAGAGAGAGAGAGAGAGAGAGAGATGCATTCAGAGGGGAAATCAAATTAGCTCTTGAGGATAGGTTAGCATCCCTAAACCACTCCACACTTGGCAAAAGATAAGCGTAGATTGAAATCCACCCACCCCCGTCCCACAAGAATGATGGACATAAAGTTGCAAAAAAAATTATGGAATCCTGTTTTTATACATGATAACTGAAGCAGGATTATTGTATGCACAAAGATAGGGAAGATTCGGCATTATTCACAATAAAAGAATGGTTGGTGAAGGTGATCGAACTTTCGGAAATGGCTGAATTGTCTTCTTTGATCAGAGAAAGGATAAAATCTATATTTATTACTGGCTTGAAAACCCTTATGGACTTTTGTCATGAAGCAGAAAAAAATGAATTTATGGTTTTGATGGTTTTTGGTGATTAGACAGATTATAGAAAGAAGAGAGTCATCTTGTAACCATAGAGTAAGAGGCAATTTATAATTGTACTTATAACAGCTGTAAAAATCAGCAGCTACTTCTTTGTATTATTTTTCTTTCTTTTCTATTTTTCTATTATTTTTTCTTTCTCTTGCACTTTTCGCTTTCGTTTTGATTTCTCTTTCTTAGTTTGTATTAGTTTGTATTTATTTTTAATTTCCTTTTTAACATTCTTAATAAAATTATATACATATACATATACATATACATATACATATACATATACATATACATATACGTACACCTAGGAATATCTTTTCTAAGGAGTCAGGACCAGATTTTAGTTTCTAATTCTATATCCACTAGTTTAGAAATCTCCTAAAATTATCCTTCCTTTTTGCCTAAGATTAGAGTAATTGGTTAACGCAATTAGTAACAGTAACAGAGTTGGAAGGGACCTTGGAGGCCATCTAGTCCAACACCCTGCTCATGCAGGAAACCTATACTATTTATGACAAATGGCTGTGTCCAATCTCTTCTTAAAAGCCTCCAGTGATGGAACATCCACAACTTCTGAAGGCAATTTGTTGATTGTTCACACTGTTAGGAAATTTCTCCTTAGTTCTAGGCTGCTTCTCTCTTTAGTTAGTTCCATCCATTGTATCTTCTGTTGCCTTCAGGTCCTTTGGTAAATAGGTTGGCCCTCTCTTCCTTGTGGCAGCCCTTCAAGTATTTGAAGACTACTATCATGTCAGCCCTGGTCTTTCTTTTCACTAGACTAGACATACCCAATTCCTGAAATTGTTCTTCATATCTTATAGATTCTAGGCCCCTAATCATCTTTGTGATTTATACAGATTATTAGATAATAATTCTTTGATAAGAGAAGAATTATTCCTATCCACAGAGAAATCCTAACTTGTCAATCAAGGCATACAGTGACTATCACAATAAAGTCATTATGTGTAACGTTCAAAAACAATTATGTATTTTACTGTTAACCTGATCATATTATTACTTAACAGTCATGCTGAGTAAAACAGCTTATCCAGCCATGGATGTCTATATATCCGCAGCATTTCATTTTAGAAATCTGTTAGTATTATTATTATATAATAATTATCATTATTTAAATGTATATGCCACCTAACTCCCAATTATCATAAAATCAATAACGGACAACTTTATTATCTAATTAAATCAATGGGATTTAATGTGTAGATCTACTTTTACTTTGTTTTACACAATAATATTAATAACAATAGCAGCAACTATTCTGCCTACAGAAATACAGGCCAAGGAGTTATTTGAACAAACTGCCTATACCAAATAACATAGAGAAGAGGAAGGAAACAAAACAATGGCATGATTTTTCACTTACCACCATTATGTAAAATCATCAATATAGTCATCAATAGAATTATCAGCATTATTTTTCAGGAAGCTTGCCTGGTGGATTAAATACAATGTTTATATACATGTCCTTTATGACATAAAGTATGGTTCACCCATGGTATAGCATCAACTTATTTGTGCTACACTTGTGTGTAGCAATAGCAATAGCACTTAGACTTATATACCGCTTCACAGTCCTTTTTACAGCCCTCTCAAAGCGGTTCACAGAGTCAGTCTATTGCCCCCAACAATCTGGCTCCTCATTTTACCGACTTTGGAAGGATGGAAGGCTGAGTCAACCTTGAGCCTGGTGAGATTCGAACTGCCAAATTGCAGGCAGCCTGCAGGCAGAAGAACTAGCCTGCAATACTGCACTCTAACCACTGTGCCACCGTGGCTCTTTAATTATATTTAATTAACATGTATAACCCAGTGGTGGGTTGCTGCTGGTTCGGACCGGTTCTCCCGTACCGGTAGTGGAAATTTGCATCCGCTCACCGAACCGGCAGCAATGGCTGGCTGTCCACACCCCCGAACTGGTTCTCTGGTCGCTGCGGCTGGAAAAGAACCCTCTGCGCATGCACAGAGGTTTCTGCGCATGCGCAGAGGGTCATTTCCGCATCGTGACGTAGGCGCACAAAACGCACACTTCCGTCGCAATACGAACTGGTAGGGAAGGTAAGTGGAACTCACCCCTGGTGTAACCACATGATAATTAACAAAGCAGATGTCTATGGAGATTCTCAATCATCCAGGTCATGGTTGTCCCAAAAGTTCTTTTCCAGAATGGAACTGGACTTTCTTGTGTTTTTTTTTCTTGAAGACGTTTCACTTCTCCTCCAAGAAGCTTCTTCAGTTCTGTCTCAGAACTGAAGAAGCTTCTTGGAGAAGAAGTGAAACGTCTTCAAGAAAGTCCAGTTGCCTTTCAAAAAGCACCTTCAAAAAGAGTACCAAAGCAGATGTTATTCTAAAACATCTCCCAGAATCAGATTCCATCCAGATGTGCTAGATTTTACATCCTATACAGTAATCCCAAAGCGGCAAAGTTGGTTCTACCAGGTTATGCAAACTGAATTCTAACACATTTAGGTTGGGTTGAATGTTTGAGCTGCTTATTGCTAGTGCCAGCTCACACCAAGAAGAACTAAAACATTTGGCGGTTTCCCAATTTAGAAGAGGACAAAATTATTCAAGAGGGAATCTTGGTGGAGTTTTGGAACTAGACAGCTGTGGAGAGAAAGAGGGAACAGATGTTTCTCCCTTTCTCTTGATAGAATTTCAGATTATTCAGTGAACTGATGAGTAACTTCAAGAAAGGCAAACTGAGGGAGAGAGAGGGAAAGAATATTTTTGCATCGTGTAAAATTCATTTGTTGAGTTCTTTGCACTAATTTAGCAGTTAGCTTTTGGAAGGAAGGGAAAGGAAAATTGCTCAGTTGAGTTGAGATGAGTTCTCACATATTCGGGTGGTTGCAAAAGTAGAATTGTGTAGTAGAGTTGCAAAAAGTGTCACATGGAGTTCAACACTTAAGGCAGGACATTTGGGTCAATACACATTTCAAATAGCCACATTCTGTCTGGTATATAAAAAATTTAATCCACAAAAGTGATTTTTTTTAGTTGTTTACATATCAAATTTCTACACTGTCCATTTTACTTAAGTAACTTTGGGCGGTTTACAAACAACATCATAAAATAATATAAAACGTGACTAAAAAGCAAAGTTAAAATGGTCTAAAAAACAAAGTTAAAATTTGCAAGTTAAAAGTAAATAAGTTAAAAAGGTTTTGCCCACAATCAAATATCATAAATTCATGCCACATAAAGCTTTTGTTACAGGTATCGTTGAACAAGTTTTCTACACATTTTGGATACTCAATGGATTTTGCATCCCTCTAACCAAGATGTGGAATGGCTGTTTAAGGATGGTCAGTACTGTTCCTATGTACAGATTGCAAGACAGATCTGAGATTACATGGGCAGACCTTATCTATGACCAACTATAGAAAGGGAGAAGTCCCTTGTTTCTGAGCCACCATACCAGCGGTGGGTTGCTCCCGGTTCGGCCCGGTTCTTAGAACCGGTAGCGCAGCGGCAGGAGGCTCCACCCACCCTCCCGGGACGCTTCTGCGCATGCGCAGAAGTGTCGCGCTCGCGAACCAACAGTAAAGGGTTTTAGAACCCACTACTGCACCATACTGGACCAAATCTGAACCTGTCCCCTCTACAACCTTGATCCCGTCACCACAGTTAGTAGTCTACCCCATTGACTCCAAGGGAAGTTCTGCACCCTTTTGTAGATGAGTTGTAACCCAATACTTAAATAGATGAACTGAAAACATTCTACAGAAACATCAGACTACTTTTCACCTATAGTAAGGTACCCGTATTTTGTACACACTGCACGGATCTTATCACTGTATCTTTATACTGGTATGCGCTACCGGTACTTAGAAGTTCAATTTCTGACTTAGATTGTAAGTATCTACAGGATGACATGCTTCCAGCTGAGCATGAGGTGGTGCCAGGTGGATGCTTAGAATCCTAACTCAACCTCTGAGTTTGCAAACCGATGGTCAACGTGTGTTTATCTGAGAAACAAAACTCTTTGGATAACTGGCCTTATTCTGGTATTATAGAATACTGCCAGATCTGCAAAAGTCCAACCCATCACTAGGTGGCAACAAAGAGATTAAAAAAAACTCTAACTCTTTGCCACTATCCAGTGGCCATGGAGATTTTTTTGCCAGCCCTGGCCAGTATGCTGGTGGCTATTTCCTTGGGCTTCCATTTCTCCTGAAATTGACTACCAGGGTTCACAGGTCTCAGCTCAGAGAACCGGCTAATAATTCACTCGCTGTCGATTCAGCAGCCTTTCCACCCTAAAACATGGGAAACATTGCTTACCTTGAAGGATACTTCTCAAAGGAAGGTAAAAGGAAGAACTTGGCCTAAGGAGGTTAGGGTTTAGTGATTTATACCTCTGTGGCTCTGCCTTCCCTTGGTCACGTGACTACTGTACTTTCTTCATCAACCCAAACTCAACCTTTCTCAATTGTCCCTTTCATTGAAATTTCAGCAGGTCACAATTCCTAGAGCAGCAAGGGTGAACATTATAGATCATTTATGTACTTAAGGTTATATTCAGTAGGGGGGTTTCTCCCCACCCCCAACCAGGCTCCTGAAAGCTACCCTAATACAGGCCTTGTTGTCATGAAACAATGGTCCCTTTGTTTTCCCTATCCTGCTAAGTCAGATGACGGCGGTGAGCAAGAACTTAATAAACAGCTTCATTCATGGTTGAGGGACAGGTGAAAATTTAGATGATAGGGCAGACCCCCCCAAATCTCTGAGTGCTGAAAAGCTCAGGAGGAGGGCTTGAAAAAACCCATCGAAAGGGTCTTCCATAGAATTATGGAATCCCAGACCTGAGGAGTTTTGGAAGGGGCCACAAAGATCATTTAGACTAACTCTTTGCAGAAAAACCAGTGAAACTATTCTCACGAGGTCACTGTCCAGCTTCTTCTCTCCAGAGATGGAGAATCCATAACCTCCATAGGTCGATTGTTCCACTGTGGTATCAGATCTTACTATCCGGAAGATTTTTCCAGAACGGCAAGCAAGAGGCTGATGGGAGCCCACAAGTTGTAGCCAGGTAGTCGTCAAGTTATGACCTTAATGGAGTCCGCCCATTAAGATCGTTAAGTCATAATGGTTATTAAATGGGTCAGCCTGATTTTATGATTTTTTTTGGTGGCAGCCATTAAGCAAACGCTTAAATGATTGTTTAAGCGAGCCTATTGTTTGCTATGACATGTTTTGCCAAAAACTGGAAGCAACCCTAATAAAACCACACCTGGAATACTGCAACCAATTTTAGTCACCATACTACAAAAAAGATGTTGAGACTTTGGAAAAAGTTCAGAGAAGAGCAACTAAGATGATCAAAGGCCTGGAGGCTAAACCATATGAAGAACGGCTGCAGGTTTGGGGTCTGGCTACTCTAAAGAAAAGAAGACTTAGGGGTGACATGATAGCAGTATTTCAGTATTTGAGGGGCTGCCACAAAGAAGAGGGGGTCAAATTATTCTCCAAAGCACCAGAGGGCAGGACAGAAACAATGGATGGAAACTAATCAAAGAGAGAAGCAACCTGGAATTAAGGAGAAACTTCCTGACAGTGAGGACAGTTAACCGGTGGAACAACTTGCCTCCTGAAATAGTGGGCGCTCCATCACTGGAGGTTTTTAAGAAGAGACTGGACACTTGTCTGAGATGGTATAGGTTCTCCTGCTTGAGCAAGGGGCTGGACTAGAAGACCTCCAAGGTCCCTTCCAGCTCTGTTCTATTCTATTCTATTCTGTTCTGTTCTGTTCTGTTCTGTTCTGTTCTGTTCTGTTCTGTTCTGTTCTATTCTATTCTATTCTATTCTATTCTATTCTATTCTATTCTATTCCATTCCATTCCATTCCATTCCATTCTATTTTCTCCCTATTTTCGGTAAAAAAATATTGTAAAACACAGTCACAGGGTCACAGGATGCTGCAAAGAGCCTTAAATGTGGCCATGTTACCAAGTGCCTGATATGCAGTCATTAACTTTAGATCAGGATCGTAAGTCCCTTTTTTTTATTGCTGAGTGACCAGTCCTAAGTTGAGGACTAGCTGTGGATGCATGGAAGTGTATTCAAAGTGTATTCCTTTGGGAAGTCAAATAGAAGCTTGTGTGCAGACTTGAGGTTCCCTTAATTTTTGCAGAACACAAAGTATTTTAGAGGAGGGAAAGTTTATAATGTGAGGAAGGATATTCAAAATGCAGCCCACAAGATTTGGGCCTCTAAGGGCCCCTCAGATGTTGAAGAAAAAGAAAATTTTCATAGCAAAGTGAGCTGGGGAGTTCTGAGAGTTGAAGTTCATCCATCCTAAAATTGTCAAGTTTGTTTCTCAGAATAAACTCTGAGGTAGATGTTTCTACAAATTGTTCCATCCAAAAAAAATCCCCTGTGTTTCCCCACCCTAAATTATTTCTAGTAGGTGTGATAGCAAAGAAATTACTTCCCCAAAACTTTCAAAGGAGAAGACAATGCAAGTGAAATACTGGTAGTGCTCGACTTACGACCACAATGGAGTCCGAAATTTCCATTGCTATGCGAGACATTGGTTAAGTGAATTTTGCCTCATTTTATGACCTTTCTTGCCACAGTTCTTAAGTGAATCACTACGGTTAGTAAGTTAATGACAGGGTTGTTAAGTGAATTTGGCTTCTCCATTGACTTTGCTGGTCAGAAGGTCACAAAAGAGGACCACATGACCCCGGGACACTGCAACCGTCATAAATATGAGTCAGTTGCCAAACAAACATCCGAATTTTGATCACACGATCATGGAGATGCAGCAATGGTCATAACTGTGAAAAACTGTCATAACTTCCTTTTTTTAGTCCCGTCACTTTGAACGGTCGCTAAATGAATTGCTGTAAGTTGAGGACTATCTCTGAAACCCTATAAAGTGCAGGATTTCCCCCTCACTTTGGTTATGAAAAGGCGAAAAGGCTCATGCAAACATCCCATCTTACAGCATGGAAATTCTCCTGGCAAGCTCTTACAGTAGACCAGAGGTGGATTCCTCCTGGTTCGGACCAGTTTGCCCGAACCGGTAGTGACCCGCTGGTGACGTCATGGTGACATCATGGATTCGGTTCGGTCGGTGCCGGTCCGTGGGCGCCGCCATCTTTTTTTTGGATTTTTTTTGAATTTTTATTTATTTTTTCTTCTGCGCATGCGCAGAAGCCGAGTTTCTGGCACTTGCGCATGCGTCGCCATCTTGTTTTTGGCTTTTGGGGGGGGAATTTTTTTTTTATTTTTCGGCACTGCGCATGCGCACGCCCACGAGGCGCAGCCACGTGGCGCGGGAGGAAGCGAACCGGCAGTGAGGTAAGTTAGAACCCACCTCTGCAGTAGACCATTCCAAGCTTATAAAACCAATCTGTGCTGTAGATCTATAAAGATGGAAGGTCAAACTGGTTTACTCATCAATAAGAAAGAACCTTAAATTGAGCTTTGACATCCCAAAGTAGTACAAAATATAAGCAAATAAATAGCAGTAATCTTGTCACATATTTCTTTTTTTAAAGTGAAGACAGAACTTCGATGTAATTCTTACATTTTAATTTCAAATGTGGTTCACTGTTGTTTCAAACAATTGAAGGTCCAGAGATTTACATTCACTAACAAACTAGGGAACATTCTTTAGGAAACACAACAATAATTATTATAACTTTTCATTTCAGGTAAGTTTCTTCTTGTGAATGTCACCTTCTATTCATTATTAACTTTGTTTAATCAGCGTGCAAGCCAGAAGATCCTGCCATCCAAGGAAAATCCTCTTTTTCCTCTTCTGTGAGTAGTGTGTGTGTGTGTGTGTGTGTGTGTGTGTGTGTGTGTATGGTTTCTTGCACTGGACAATGGAATAAACCTATGGACTTCTTCCATGTTTCCTTGTTCTCAACAATTCCTCTTGGAGAATCAGATGGAGTTACAAATATATTTAAGGCACTTCTGTTTCAATGCTAGAAAAAAAGAAGAAGGGACAATTCAATGCAGACAAAGAAATTCATACTTAGACAGAAGAGAATATTTGTTGCTCAGGGTTGAACCAGGTTCCTTTGTGCTGACTGAGCTTGGTTGTTTTCTTGTAGATGTTTCATTACTGAACTAGGTAACATCATCAGTGTTAGAAGGGAGTGGGGTTTGCTCTGCTTATATATAGTTTGCCCTATCAACATTGTTGGGAGTGTTCTTGATTAGGATGCTGTTTACTATTGGATTGTTTGTTTGTTGAAAACTCCTTAATTGCACCAGACATTGGACAGACTTAATCATAATTTCAAAGGGGAAACTCTGAGCATCCTAGACCAAGCCAGGTGCAAAAATGCTAGAGAATTTCTGGAAGCCTGACACTCAGACAAATCAGCAATCAACAGGCACATAGAGATAAAAAGCAAACAGCTACATACCATTAAAAAAAACAATATTTTTTTAAAGGAAACAAAAGACCAAAACACCAACAATCAACACCCAGATAGGTAGAGATTAACACCAGGATTAATTTCAGAAAAAACAATCAAGCAGTAAACAATACCCCAATCAAGGAAATACCAACTCAGACAAACAATCAAACAATAAATAACAACCTAATTAAGGAACCACCAAGAACACTCCCACCAACACTGACAGAGCAAGTCACTGGTAGGTAAACAGAGAGCAAGTTCCACTCCCTTCTAACACTGGTGATATTACCTAGTTGGGTAATGAAATGTCTGCAAGAAAACAAGCTGAAAGAGCTCCAGGGATCCCACAGAGTTCATGAACCTTCATACTTCCCCAAATGAAGCTCACTAATATATTATGAATCCCACCATTCCTAGCTCTATTGTGAGTCTCCACCTTCTCCCTCTACAAAATGACTTCAATGACTTGAACATGTCAAAAGTGCAGTAAAGTCACTCATAAGATTGGTTTTCCTCTGTTCCCATTTTCCCATTCTTCTGCCAAAATTTGGTGGTAAAAAGTTGGAAAACTAAAGAAAAGTTTGAGATAGTCTTAATTTCTTAAGAGGACACACTATTATAGTTGCAATCCTACCCAAGGCACATTGAACTCAATGGGCATTGAGCAAAATCCCACAGAAATAGACCAGATGAGATGTCTACTTACTCTTAGAATAAGTTGATCTCTTGACCTTTTCACAAATAAATGCTGCATTTTTAAAGAACCATGGATAGTTTTCAATACAGTACCTAGAATGTAAACCAATATCAAAAGATGAATAGGAGATATTTTGAATTGTGTATTCGTGGATTGAAATCCTTAGTTGATGTCTGTAACTAAAGTAACAAACATACCTGACTTTCAAAAATGACTTGCAAAACATTGTTTTCAATACTGAGCAATAAGAAATACAAAATCTTAAGGACTTTTCCAAATCTATTCTTATTCCAGGGCTACTGAAACCACAGCTTCAATTCTTCCTTTGCTTTTAACTCCCCAGTAGATTTTATTGGAACATAAGTTCATTTTATTTTTCCTGTATTCTCTCTGAGGCCTTGTTATTTCTCCTATTCTTTTGCTTCTGAGATGAAAACCAATATGGTAATTCCTTGCTAAGTTCACGATAAATTTATTGGGTGATAAATTCAGAAACAAGGAACACTGGATTTAGAAACTTATCTGTTTTGCAGTCCCTGAAAAGACAAAAAGAAAAAAAATCCAGGAAGAAAATAACCAACGGGATCATTAATCTTACAGCTCCCTGCAACAAAATTTAGTTATATTTCTACCAGGCTAAAATTCAGCTGTGTATTCAAATGGGAAATAAGGAGAGTAGAGAACAACCATCAACAGTTGCTTCTCCTCTATAAATTTATCTCACACAAGAACCACGGTGTCTGATTGTTGCACACAGAATATGGCTGACAAAAGACATATTAGGTAGGGGAGAACATAGTATCTTTTATCACATGTCTTTTGAATATATGGGAAGCTTGTTGTGAAATCCCAGATATTTATATCCTGATATCCTATTTACTTATCTATGGAGACTCTCAGTCATCCAGGTTATGGAGTCGCTGAGGCCACTTGGAGGTTTGTCTGGGTCCTCAAGGTCACCTGAGTAGTGCACATGGAACTGCTGAAAGGACTGTCCAGGTCTTAAGACTGAGAATCTCCATAGACATTTAGCTTTGCCCTTTCGGATGAACAGCCTTCAAATGGTTGCGGGAGCATGAACAGAAAAATCACAGACCACAGGAACCATTTGCGCTACAGTTCGAGATGCAGACAACACAGACTCATCCCCAACAGCCTGCGCCTGCCTGTCTTCAACAGCGAAGGGACACAGGGCAGAAAAACATCCTGCATAAAGCACAGCTCCACAACACAGTCCTTTCAGCAGTTCCAAGAAGGCTCCATACTCATTTGCACCAGGGGGGGTTTCTAACTTACCTCGCTGCCGGTTCGCTTCCTCCCATGCCACGTGGGCGAGCGCATGCGCAGTGCAAAAAAATAAAATAAAAAATAAAAAAGCCAAAAACAACATGACGACGCATGCGCAGTGCCAGAAACTTGGCTTCTGTGCATGAGCAGAAGAAAAAAAATCAAAAAAAGATGGCGGCACCCACGGACTGGCACCGACCGAACCGGATCCATGACGTCACCAGCGGGTCGCTACCGGTTCGCGTGAACCGGTCCGAACCGGGAGGAACCCACCTCTGATTTGCACTACTCAGGTGACCCTGAGGGTACAGATAAACCTCCAAGTGGCCTCAACAACTCTCTGAAAAAGAATGCAAATGACCAGTTGTCTGTAAGGAGTAGAAATCCTTCCATTCCCCACTATCCAGTCAGAGCTGAAGAAGCTTCTTGGATGAAAAGTGAAACGTCTTCAAAGAAAAACCAGAAAGTCCAGTTGCCTCTTGAAAAAAAGAAACACCTTTGGGACATCCTATTTACTTCTTTGCATGGTCATAACATTCTGTTCCTATCGGCTTATAGTATAGGGGGGGGGGGTGGACTGGCCTGTCTTCATATATTTTATTGGTTTTGCTTATGCTGCTTTGCAAACCACTCTCTCTGAAGTGGGGTGGTATATTAACCTCTGTAAAACTAAGTAAATGAATGAATAAATGGATAAAAGAAATTGCCTGATCTTCCTGGTTCTCTCAAGCTGAGGAAGCTTGATTTCTACTTATTAAATATGAACCACATTAATGCCCATTCATTAAATCTGATGAGATCCCTTTTAAGGAGGTCATCCAATTAAGCCCATTAAATCAAATCTAAAATAGCCAAACTCAGCTGATGTTCTGTTCCTCTTCCTCACGTTTCTACACCCAGAATTTCAGGTGCGGAAATATCTAATGATTTGTCTAGAAGTTTTTAACGTCAACTCAAGGAAACATTCTTAACTCCCTTCCCGCCTATGCGCTGAGCCTGTTTGAGATAATTGGGGTTCACCAGAAGGGTGGATTTTCCTCTGCGGAACCATCTTTGGCCCATTTCTCCATTGATGACTTCTGGTATCTTCATATATCATCCACCCATTACTGAAGTGACATAAGACTGACCTCATTGGTCTAGTTTGGAACACCATGGTTGGGGAATTCTAGAAGGTGTTAGAAGTTTCCTGATGATTCAGGGTGAGAACATGCAAGAGAAGATGTTGTCCAATGGTGATAGCCAAAGCTGGCTGATGGAAAAGGACATGTTTTGTGGAAATCTCATCAAAGCTTGACAAGAAAAGATGTGGAAGTAAAGCTTAGGAGAGACTAAAGACCCAGAAACTAACATGAGGGATTGGCTTTCTTCTGAAAAGCATGGACCTCTCTTGCTTCAAGCATCAGCTTAGAAGGAGTGTATCACTCAACTCTTCACCAAAACAAAGCTCCTTTGTGAGAATCTGCACAACTTGTTAATATCTAGATTCCTGACTAAGAATGTAGATGAGACAATGTTTAGATTTACCTCATAGCGTGATCCCTTGAGTAACTCCGGTCTCTGGTACAGAAGCACCGTTGATAAAACTTGCACAACTCCATCACACAAGGATTCAGCTTTTGAACCGTGAGGGGTGGCACAGTCACAAAATTGCCTTTTTTGATGACCTGTGTGCATTCTAGAGGAAAAAAAATATGTAATCCCAAAGTAGTCCATGGGATTGACGTTTTACTACTGTGGAATAAGACATTTATTGGCACATCTGAGTACTTTTATTTAAAGAAAGAATGTGTTTTTGCACAGAGAAAATCAACGTTCTGGAGTTTTGTTTTAAATTGCCCACACCACACCACACAACCATCCTGGGAGCTCAACTTTTTACGTAACGTCTAAGTGAAGATTTCTGAGACTAAGTTGTGAAATTGCTCCATTATGATCTCAGTAAAGAAATATGATTTCTTCATTAATTCCAAACAATTTTAAATATTTTTTAAATAGTCATTTATGACAGTGATTGTTCTTTAGAAGCACTTTCCTCATATATTTAGTTCAACAACCTTTCCTCTTAAGTTTCATAAATTAATAACTCTCCTTAAACAACCTGGGGTTTCCTCCCTAATTAACATCTATGGAGATTTTCAGTTCCCAGTTGCATTATTCAGGTGACTCTGAGGGCACAGATAAACCCCCAAGTGGCCTCAATGACTCTCAGAAAGAAGACTAATGACCAGAAGACTGCAAGGAATATAAATCCTTCCATTCTCCATCATTCAGTCAGAACTGAGGAAGCTTCTTCGATGAGAAGCAAAACATCTTCAAGGAAAAACAAAGAAACTCCTATTGCATTTTGATAAAGCACCTTTGGAACACCCAAATTAACATACAACAGATGACAGCCCAAATTCTCATCAGCTTTGTAAGCTAACTGATCTTTCCCAAAGAGAATCATTTCCTGATGATTGATCCCTTCGGTAACCCAAATAATGTCTCCTTAAACTTAGAAGGAACCAGAACTTTCCTCCAATCTCTCTGCTCTTGGAAGTTGAGCCTTATCAAAAGTTAACTTTTTTCTCTTGCGCTGGGAGATTGGATTCCCTCAGGGATCATGCTTAGCATTCTTCATGACTTTGAACCGGTTACATGATCAGAGAGAGGTGGGGGAGTGTCCCCCAAGTAATGAAGGGCTGACGACATATGCCTCAGCTGTCAGAAGCAGCCATGAAATTAATAGAAAATGGCATCTAATTACAGCAGAAGAGGAAAACCAGATTCAAGACAAAGAATCACATACAATACTTGACAAGCTATCAAGGGAAGGGACTAGAAGAACCTCGGGTCTGCCACAGAACCAACAGTGTGACCTTGGTTGGGTCATCACTTCTTGGATAAACATATCTCAGTGTTGTTCCAAAAATTAAACGGGGAGCGAACTGAGCTCTGAGGAGTAAACCAGAAACAGAAACTATTCCTTATTTTAATTTTAACTGAGCAATGTATCAAAGTGAGCATTGGAAATCATCTTTTTGAACCCAAACTACAGGATGGAATCTAAAACCAAAATTTAGGTTTTAGTCACTTCTTGTCTTGAAGCAAACAGATATCTACAACTTCCACTTTCTCCTCTTGCAAATGTCCTATCTGAAACATTCAGTAACACAAGCAGTTTATTGCTATTTTTTTTAATCCAAATACAATTTGCCTTTGCAGGTAGTCCTCGACTTACAACCGTTCATTTAGTGACCGTTTCAAGTTACAAGGGTACTGAAAAAAGTGACTTATGGCCATTTTTCACACTTATGACCGTTGCAGCATCCTAATGTGTTCAAAATTCAGGCACTTGGCAACTGATTTGTATTTATGACATTTGCCGTGTCCGGGGGCTCACGTGATCACCTTTTGTGACCCCCCTTGACAAGCAAAGTCAGTGAGAAGCCAGATTCACTTAACAACCATGCGACTAACTTAACAACTGCACTGATTCATTTAAAAGCTATGGCAAGCAAGGTTGTAAAATGGGGCAAAACTCACTTAACAGCTGTCTCGTTTAGCAACTGAAATTTTGGGCTCAATTGTAGTCGTACGTCGAGGACTATCTGTAGTTCTTACAATACATGTGACATACATTCAGAAGAGACCATGAAGGCCCAAAGGTTCCTGAAATGATGACAAAGACACAGATTTCCTTGGTTTTAATATGTTAATATTATGAATGTAAACTCCTTCGTATTGGACTGTTGTCTTTTCAAGACGGGATTTGGGTTTGGTCACAGTAAAAGAACTGAAGCCTACAGGGCAGGGGTGGGTTCTGGCTTACCTCACTGCCGGTTCGCTTCCTCATGCGCCGCGTGGGCGCGGGCGCGCTTTGTGGGCGTGGGCGCGCTTTGTGGGCGTGGGCGCGCATGCGCAGTGCTAAAAAACAGCTTCTGCATGTGCGCAGAAGCAAAAAACAAGATGGCGGTGCCGTAGGTGGCCAGTTCAAGAGCCAGTTCGGGGGCGTGTCCAGCCGGCCATCGCTGCCGGTTCGGTGAGCGGGGGGAAATTCTTGCTACCGGTTCTATAGAGCCAGTCCGAACTGGCAGGAACCCACCTCTGCTACAGAGTCTTTGGGGGGAAAGGAAGAAATATCTCGTGGGGCCTTCAACATCTCTTCAACCCTGTAGAACAGTGGTTCTCAACCTTTCTAATGCCGCGACCCCCCCCCGTGACCCCAAGGCACACCTGGGGAATGAGCAGGGATGAAATGCTCCTGGTTCGCTCGTACCTGTCGGTCACCGTAGAGCCGGTCACCAAGGTAGCGCGAGGCGCCGCCCACCCACCCGGATGCCACTATTTGGGTTCTTTTACCCTCTGCGCATGCGCAAAGCATTCTGCGCATGCGCAGAGGGTAGAAGAACCCAAATGGCGGCGTCCGGGCTACCAGCTGTCCGGCGACCCGCAGGCACGGCCGAACCGGGACCTTTTCACTCCTGCAGTGACGGTGGCACCAAAATGGCGGGCTAACGCGCGTGGCGACCCCTGTGAAATGGTCGTTCGACCCCCAAAGGGGTCGCGACCCACAGGTTGAGAACCGCTGCTGTAGAAGAATCTCTCCTGGCAAAAGGAAGAAATAGACAGATTTATCCTGAAGGTGAGGAGATGCCCGGCTCCCAAAACCACTCCATTTTCTGTCACATTCTTAAACCAAAGCCAGGCAGGGAAAAAAATATATCATTTCCCCATACTTCAGCGGTGAGATGGTCAGGTGTGGCTGTGCTGCTTCCAGGGACAATGGTCTTATTCTTTTTCCAACTCTCCATCCCTCATCGCCTGTTTAAAATTAAAAAGTCATGTGCCAGCAATGAGCAAGTTATATGCTTCAGTGGAAGAAAGCCAAAACGAACAAGGAAATCGTTGAGAAGAAAATGTATACCTGCTATCAAGTCCAAGCACCAAAGGAAGACTTCTCAATTCTTCCTTTCATCTCCAAGATTTGACCAGTCTTTTGGTCCTGGTGGACGTCTCAGAGAAACACCTTCAAAAAGCCGGAAGTGGAAACTCCCTCTGGTTTTCTGTTATCCCCTGACCATCTCCATGTGGTCAACCCACGAAGACCACTTCCTTCTAGTTGGCCTTTGGGGTTGAGACTACTTTTTCTACAGTGCTCTTCATTCCTGCATGTATGTCTTCATTCTTACTTTTAAACAATATATGTGGAAGAGGACTTGCTATTATTTTAAGCAGTATCCCCCTAATCAGTAGAATCTACTTAATTTTCCAAGTCAAGAGCAGGCAACCCGATGCTCTCTATATGGCTAGGACTACAACTCCCACAATTCCTTGCTGACAGCAGCTGACAATTTCAGAGATCAAGAGATCAGGAGTACTCATCTCAAACGATCTAAGCCCCAGAGCTCACTGTAACAGCATTGCCAAAAAGGCTTTAAGAGTTGTTAACCTAATTTTGCGAAGCTTCTTCTCCGGTAACATTGTACTAATAACCAGGGCATACAAAACCTTTGCCAGACCAATCCATGAATACAGCTCATCTGTGTGGAATCAACACTGTATATCAGACATTAATACAATTGAGTGGGTCCAGAGGTATTTCACGAGAAGAGTACTCCACTCCTCTGCTCACAATAGAATACCTTATGCCACCAGGCTTGAAATTTTGGGCTTGGACAACCTTGAACTACGTTGCTTATGGTCTGACCTCAGCATAGCACACAAAATTGTCTGCTACAACATCCTACCTGTCAATGACTACTTCAGCTTCAACCGCAATAATACACAGGCAAACAATAGATACAAACTCAAAGTAAACCGCTCCAAACTCGATTGCAGAAAATACGACTTCAGCAACAGAGTGGTCAATGCCTGGAATGTCTACCTGACTCCGTTGTTACTTCCTCAAACCCCCATAGCTTCAACCTTAAGCTGTCTACCGTGGACCTCACCCCATTCCTAAGAGGTCTGTAAGGGGGCATGCATAAGCGCACCAGCGTGCCTATCGTCCCTGTCCTACTGTCCCCATTTATTCGTACTCATTTCCTGTGCTCATGTCCATGTTTATACTTATACCTTTTATCTCGTACATGTTTGACAAACTAAATAAAATAAATAAATAAATAAGACACTGCATATCAGATTTAAATTACTAGAAACAGATCTGATTGATGATTTGAAAAGTTTCCTAGCTTTAACAGCAGTTCAACAATGAAACCAATGACCCAAAGAGGTGGTAGACTTCATTCAACAGTTGTGTTGACATCACTCAAAGATGTTTTCATTTGGATCCTTGCACTGAGTGAAGAGTTGAATTCAATGGTATCTCCAATTCTGGGACTGTAACATTCTGTAAAATTCCAGATTTGGTGGAAGAAGGTCAACAATTTATCTTTCTCCAATCTTAGTACTTCTATTTTACTGCAGTGATGGGTGTCCTTACTTCTATCAAAGGTTGGACTTCCAGAACGGTGGTCTCAGACCCACAGCAGGCATGGAGTGGTCATCAATGAATAAGACAGGATTGGCATGTTGGTGTTCATCTGAAATTTTGAGGAGCTCCAGGGGTCACAAGAAAGGAACTGGGGGCAGGATGAAAGCCAAGGACTACAACATGCTTACTTATTGAGCTTAAAAGCAAATAATAAGACAATATGGCAGAATTAATCTAACTGCTCCAGTTGTTTCTGCTCCTATCAAGGTGGGCCATACATTCTACTCCACAGTTATCCACAGAAATTATCTATAAATCACAACATTGACTCTACAAATCATGCAACAATCCAATCACGGATGATAGGTACAATCCAGTCAAATTAAACCTTGCAATATAGTAGAATCTTCTGTTCGAAAACCCCTGTTCAAGCCCTTTAAGCTTGGCGGAGCTAATTTTTAGGGAATTGGAATATTACTGCAACCTTAATAGTACTAATTCACTCTGCCCCGTGTTTTCCAAAGACAACCTCCCTGATTCGTAGTGGCAGAAAAGATGGATTTTTTATCAACCCAAGACTGTTCAAATTTCACATTAGAAATTCAGCTCTGAATGAATTTAAAAGACCACTTTAAAGGCTAACTCTTGTTGATGGTTGGTTGGTTGGTTGGTTCCTAATTTTTCTGATCAGCCTGCCAAAATCCAGCCCACCTTTCCTCCTTCCCAACACCACTTAAACATCCTATAGCATCCATGGGAAAATTAGCAAAATCATATAGGTAATTTTGCAAGATGTCCATTCAATGCAAAAGAAATACGGGGTGTTTAAAGCAGGACAGACTTGTACCTCAACCTAAATCTTCATAGTCTGCATTCAACACCAAAATACCTTACAAATTATTAATCGCATAGATATTATGCAATAGGAGAGTGAATTCAGCCCATCAGGCAGTCCTAGGTAATTACAGGTAATGTTTGACTTACAACTACATTTGATCCCGGAATTACAGTCGTAACTCAGGGCCATCATTAAGCACGTCACCAGGTGACCGTGATCAATTTTACAATTTGGCGGTGATCATGAAACAAACACCATGGTTGTTAAAAAAAAAAAGCCACGGTCATTACGTGAACACCACAACAAATATACCAGCAAAAATCTTACATGACTGTAGGCTGAATGTAGGCAGGGAAGTGGGTGTGAGAAATTCAAAATCAGTCATAAGTACCTTTTGGGGGAGGTCTCTCTTAATTTTGAATGGTGACTAAGTGACTGGTCATTGAGAACTATCTCTACTCTAAATTAATTGTCCCCAACCTGAAGTCCTCTAAGTCAGGGGTGAAATCCAGCAGGTTCTGAAAATTTTGAATAGTTCGGAGAACCGGTAGCGGAAATTTTGAGTAGTTCGGAGAACCGGCAAATACCACCTCTGGCTGGCCCCAGAGTGGGGAGGGAATGGAGATTTTGCAGTATCCTTCCCCCAGTAGTGGGGAGGGAATGGGGATTTTGCAGTATCCTTCCCCTGGAGTGGGGTGGGAATGGGGATTTTGCAGTATCCTTCCCCTGGAGTGGGGTGGGAATGGGGATTTTGCAGTATCCTTCCCCCAGTAGTGGGGAGGGAATGGGGATTTTGCAGTATCCTTCCCCTGGAGTGTGGTGGGAATGGAGATTTTGCAGTATCCTTCCCCTGCCACGCCCATCAAGCCACGCCCACCAAGCTACACCATGCCCACCAAGCCAGGCCCACAGAACCAGTAGTAAAAAATATGAGCTAATAGGGTCAGCGGATTGAAGAATGCAATTATACAAGCAATCGGACACCCAACCTTTTTGACCTCCCCTCTTCAGTCCAGAGAATTCAGCCGATTCCACTAAATTCAACCTAAGCAGAGCTGAAGAAGCTTCTCGGATGAGAAGCGAAATGTCTTCAAAGAAAAACCAGAAAGTCCCATTGCCTCTTGAATAAAAGCACCTTTGGGACATGACCATGACCTGGATGACTGAGAATCTCCATAGATAGATGCAGGGAAGACATTCGTTTGAAATTTGTGCAGTTTTTCCTGTCTGCTTTTTCTAGAGGTGTTCTGCTACAGCAGCGGTTCTCAACCTGTGGGTCGCGACCCCTTTGGGGGTCAAACGACCATTTCACAGGGGTCGCCGCGCGCGTTAGCCCGCCATCTTGGTGCCACCGTCACTGCAGGGGTGAAAAGGTCCCGGTTCGGCCGTGCCTGCGGGTCGCCGGACAGCTGGTAGCCTGGATGCCGCCATTTGGGTTCTTCTACCCTCTGCGCATGCACAGAATGCTTTGCGCATGCGCAGAGGGTAAAAGAACCCAAATGGCGGCGTCCGGGCGGAGCGGCGGGGGGGTGGCGGCTGTGGCTGGGGGGTCGCGGGGGGGTCGCGGCATTAGAAAGGTTGAGAACCACTGTGCTACAGCAATGCAGATACACACTGGAACAGGAGTGTCTTATGTGCAAGTGTGTATTTGTGTCCTGAATCTCCTACAATATTATTAGCACATTATCTTCCTTCATCTGTTTCCTTCACCAATGGTCCTGCTTCAGAAATATACGGTAGTCCTCGATTTCCAGCAATTCATTTAGTGACCATTCAAAGTTACAACGGCACTGAAAAAAGTGACTTAATAACCATTTTTCACACGACCGTTGTGGCATCCCCATGGTCATATGATCAAAATCCAGATGCTTGGCATCTGACTCAGATTTATGACCATTGGTTGCAGTGCCCCAGGGTCATGTGATCCCCTTTTGCGACCTTCTGACAAGCAAAGTCGATGGGGAAGCCAGGTTCACTTAACAGCCGTGTTAGTAATGTAGCAACTGCAATGATTCACTTAACAACTGTGGCAAGAAAGCTTGTAAAATGGGACAAAATTCACTTAACAAATGTCTTGCTTAACAACTGAAATTTTGGGCTCAATTGAGGTCATACGTATGTCGAAGACTACCTGTAATATGGACCAGGCATGCATTTTTGCCCTTTAAGGGATTGTAAACTTTTTAAAGCAAGTTTTTCATCTGTTTTCTTCCAGTCCTGTTGATCAGGTTAGCAGTCAGAACAAGTGGAAATGCCGGATGCAACTAAAAGCTATTTCCAGGCCCAAATTCAGAGAGAACAAAATTTCATTTTTCTTCTGCAGCTGAAAAGCAGTAAAGCAAGGCCATATCTCAAACAAGCAGAGCTCTTCAATTTAAAGTCATATCACGGGTGCAGATAATAAGCTTAAGGACTAGAAGCTTGAAATGTTTTTAGCAGTCCCACGTGGTGACTCAGAACAAAAGGAGAAGAGGCAGGAATGAAGGCGAAGCTCAGAACAAAAGGAATGAATATGAAATGTGGAAATCGAGAGGTGAAAATAGTAGGTGGGATGTCTGTAGCAATTTTTTTCTGCATCAGGATGTATTTTTTCATGCATGGAGACTGTGAGAAGAATGCATAACAGTCCTGTAAATGTATGCCATGTTTGGTTGCTCGAAAGAAAAGTACTTACTGGTATTCACCTTTGATAAGTTGTCACTATTAGGCCTTTGTGGCAATGTCACGAGCGCAGGTAAGGGTGTGTTTCTTGTCACTGAAAGGAGAATCAGAAGCAACATTAGCAAGGATGGATTGGGAATTGCACTGCTTTAGCAGAGGTTCCCACTAGAACTACAGTTATGGGTTAGCACAATATTGTCCTTCATGCACAGGGAGCCAAATCAGTAATGGTATTCACTTACCTTCGCTACTGGTTCGGACATGGGAGCACGCATGTGTGGTGTTTCTGCGCATGCACAGAACCTTCTGCACATGCGCAAAGCATCCGTGATGACATCCGGGAGGGTGGGCAGAGCCTCCCGCCACCCCCACCGCTACCGGTTCACCCGAACTGGTGCAAACCGATAGAATACCACCACTGAGCCAAATCATGTTCTCTATATATGTCTCCGCCTTTGGCTCATTTCTGGAACAAATGAACCAGAAGTATGAAGTTGGCCATCCCAAAACAAGGTAGGCATCCTTATATCATCCCAGTCAAATGATTATGCATTCTATTTTTGAAAACTCCAGTGATAGAGCACCCACACCTCCAGGAGGCAAGCTATTCCATTGATTAATTGTTCTCACTGTCAGAAAATTTCTCCTTACTTCTAGGTTGGATCTCTCTTTAACAAGTATCCACCCGTTACTTCTTATCCTACCCTCAGATGCTTTGGAGAATAAGTCAATCCACTCTTCTTTGTGATATACCCTCAAGTATTAGAAGATAGTTATCATGTCCCCACCCCCAATCCTTCTCTTCAATAAGTTAGACATTGCTACCTCCCTCAACTGTTCATCATACTATTTAGTCTCCAGAACCCTTCATCATCTTTGTTGCTCTTCTCTGTACTCTTTCTAGGTTCTTAGCATCTCGGAATGGGACCACTCACCACAGCCATTTTGTCATGATCCATTTGTCACGTCCAACTCGCCATGGCCAACTCATCTCAGGATAATTCACCACAGGACAATTCAACAATTCAATTTAATGATTTAAAATAATTAACATGTTGTTTTAATTTGTGTCATTCACATTTCATTTTGTCCCTCCTTTGGCATCCTTTCTGTAATGATTCTATTCCACCATTTCTTCAAGATTAGTGTAATTCTTGTCCCACAGCAAGTTGACCATGGTAAGTTGTCCCAAGGTGAGTTGACCGTGGTGAGTTGGCCATAGCAAGTTGTCCTAGACCCTCGGCGTCTTTTTTGTATCGTGATGACCGTAATTGGACACAGTATTCCAGGTGTGGCCTCACCAGTGCACTAAGATCATAAATGAGTTTTCCAAGACCCTTTGAGTAGCCCTTTTTTGCACCTTCTCAAGCGCTGAAATATCCTTTGTTAAGGTGTGACAAACAGAACACTGCACAGCAGAGGTGGGTTCCTACCGGTTCTAACCGGTTCTTTAGAACCGTTAGTAAATCGGCGATGACGTCATGGAGCCGGTTCTGTTGGTGTCTCCGTGGGTGCCGCCATCTTGGATTTTGCTTCTGCGCATGCACAGAAGCTATTTTTTGATTGCTGCGGGTGCGTGCGGGCGAAGCGCGGGCGCGCGCACAGCGCGACCCAGAGCGAACTGGCAGCAAAAGGATCTAGAACCCACCCCTGCTGCACAGTATGACACATGACAATTGCAACTTACTAGAAGGAGGATGGGTCTTCAAAGCAACTGGTTTTTCCTCTGTAGATGGAGAAGCCAGTGGAGAAGGAACACCCATTGCTATAAATATTGAATAATAAAATCATTAGTCTGCTCCCAGCTGATCCCAATTAATCAAAATGAAATTTATATTCTAGAAGACTAGTTACAATAAGGGGGAAATCTGGATTAAAAAGAATGTGTGGGTCTTAAGCTTGGATACCCTAAAAGGATTTTCCGCTTGCATGAAATAAAGTCTCTCTTAAAAAAAAAAACTTTCTGTGCATATTCTTAAAGGCTTAAAAGCTTTATTTAAAAAATAACATCAGTTGGCTGAATGGAGAGTTTATTTGCACAGTCTAGGACTCATTACTTCATGCTTCGCTTGCTGTTAAAATAAATACTATCAAGAGATTAATTTGCTATCCAACTTTTTCAAGGAATGAAATTCCTCCAGTTTTATCTACATAAGTTGAGCCATTTCAATTGAGAGATGTCATCGCATAACTAAACTTGGTTGTCCCTGCAGGTGACATCATCCCATTTATTGTGTGATCCCAAATATGAATACTCGGGAAAAAGAAACCAGCAGTGGCTGGGAAGGAAAGTGAATGGATGACATTAAATCAAATGAAAGAATGCATAGTGGTTAAAGCATCAGGCTAGAAATCAGGTGGCCTGGAGATATAGTTCCTCTTAGGCATGAAGCCAGTTGGGTGACTTTGGGCTGATTACTAGGAGACTGCGAGTTCTAGTCTTGCCTTAGGCATGAAAGCCAGCTGGATGACCTTGGGCCAATCACCATGAGACAGTGAGTTCTAGTCCCACCTTAAACATGAAAGTCAGCTGGGTGACTTTGGGCCAATCACCAGGAAACCATGAGCTCTAGTCCCGCCTCAGGCATGAAAGCCAGCTCAGTGACTTTGGGCCAATCCCTCTCTCTTAACACTAGGAAGCAAGCAATGACAAACCATTTCCAAGAATACTGCTAAGAAAATTTCAGGGACTTGTCCAGCCAGTTGCCAGGGGTCAACAACAACTCAAAGATTTTTTTAAAAAGGAAAGGAAAGGAAAGGAAAGGAAAGGAAAGGAAAGGAAAGGAAA
>QLTV01000619.1:181942-195468 GCA_003457575.1 Thermophis baileyi | reverse complement strand
TAAAAACCTAAAATGGGAAATGGAAAATGTCAGACGTGTTCCCAAAGCCGCAGAAGGAAAGGAAAGGAGAAAGGAGAAGGGAGAATGGAGAAAGGAGAAAGGAGAAAGGAGAAAGGAGAAAGGGACAAGGGACAAGGGACAAGGGACAAGGGAAAAGGAAGAAAGTTTGGGAAACCTGGCAATAAACAAGAGAGCTGAAATGCTGAATATTTCCATATTTCTTTGAATGCTCACTTGGTGCTGGCTGGGTCATAGACAGAAAGTCTGATTGGGTCAAAGGAGCTGAAGGTATAGATGGTTGGGTAGGAGAAACGTCCCATCCCGTTGAAGCATTTGTCTGCAACCAAGGTGAGATCTGGGGAGAAGGACCTGGAGAACTTTTCAAAGTAGCAGAGTTTTGCCATATTGTGAACTGTTGTGGGACTGTTTCATTCTCTTTCACAACAATGGTCTTAGCTTGTAAAGGTATCCTTGGGGCTGGAGAAAAAAAAAAGAAAAGAAAAGTATGTACATCAACAAAGCTTCTAATGGAACATTTACGATCGACCTTAAGAGGTCTGCAGCTCCTGGAATAAAATGTGATGTGCTTTTATGTTTGATAACTTTCTTGGGAGGGAAGAGGTTTCATTGGTTTGAATGCATGGTCCTATTGCAATCAAACATACACCTTCACTTCCCTGCCAATATTCTTCAACTCAACTCCATAGGACAGTGATGGCGAACCTTTTTTTCCTCGGGTGCCGAAAGCATGTGCGTGCGTGCTGTTGCGCACGCACGAGTGCCCACACCCATAATTCAATGCCCGGGGAGGGTGAAAATGGCCTCCCCCACCCCCCGGAGGCCCTCTGGAGGCCAGAAATGGCCCATTTCCCAACTTCCAGTGGGCCCGGTAGGCCCATTTTTCGCCCTCCCCAGGCTCCAGAGGCTTCCCTGGAGCCTGGGGAGGGTGAAAACGCCCCCCCCGGAGGCCCTCCAGAGGCCAAAAATGCCCTCCCAGAGCCTTCGCACGAGCCGAAAATCAGCTGGCCGGCACACACATGCACGCTGGAGCTGAGCTAGGGCAACAGCTCGCGTGCCGGCAGATATGGCTCCACGTGCCACCTGTGGCACACGTGCCATAGGTTCGCCATCACTGCCATAGGACGATATCACCTTGATTCAGGTCTATTATATCTCTCCCCACTTTTTTTTTAGTCTCACAGAAAGATAATTCTTCTTTTTCTTTCAGTTCAATACATATTCTTTATCATGTACTCCTTTGACATTCCAAGTTGCAACGTTCTGCAAACCATGAGCTTCGTCAGAGGGGCCCATAGACATTAACCTCTGACATCCATCATGACATTTGTTAATTCTCGTATTATTTTTTATTAAGGTAGAGAAGGTATATAAACTGTTGTTAGTTCTGACACATTTTGGCCAGTAAACCACACATACAACCAAACACACTTTTAACCCATGCTCTTAGCTGGGTCTTAGCTGCAAGCTACAAACTCTAAACTTGAGATGGTCTTGCAAGCCAGTTTGGAGAATACATGCAATTTTTTTGTCTTCTGTTCAACTATAACTATAAGAATACTACACTCCTCTGTTTGCAACAGAATACCTTATGCCACCAGACTTGAAATTTTGGGCCTAGAAAATTTAGAACTAATCCACCTTCGATCTGATCTAAGTGTAACACGCAAAATTATCTGCTACAATGTCCTACCTGTCAATGACTACTTCAGCTTCAACCGCAACAATACACGAGCACACAATAGATACAAACTTAACATAAACCGCTCCAAACTTGATTGCAAAAAATACGACTTCAGCAACAGTGGTCAATGGCTGGAATACATTACCTGACTCTGTAGTTTCTTCCCCAAACCCCCAAAACTTTAACCTTAGACTGTCTACCGTTGACCTCACTCCATTCCTAAGAGGCGTGCATAAGCGCACCAGCGTGCCTACCGTCCCTGTCCTAACGTTCCCATGTATTCGTAAAATATCATGTACTCGTAACCATGCTTGTACTTCTTATATACTCACAATCATGTTTATACTTTGTAATCATATACAAGCTTGACAAATAAATAAATAAATAAATAAATAAATAAATAAATAAATAAATAAATAAATAAATAAATAAATAAATAAATAAATAAATAAATAAATAAATAAATAAATAAATAAAATATCTGATTCTTGGATTCAGACAAGTCCCTGCAGTTTTCTTGGCAAAGTTTTTCAGAAGGGGTTTGCCATTGCCTCTTCACTAAGGCTAAGAGGGCAGGACTAAAACTCAGAGCCTTCTGATTTCTAGGCTGATACCTTCACCAAACTGGCTCTCACATACAATATACTTATACGCAATTTTGAATGTATTTTAGATAAATGGAAGACTGGAATAAAAATTATCTTACGCAAGTAAAATTCCTTAAAATAAATAATGTTATACCGCATGAAGTCAGGGATGGTTTGAGTAGTCTATGATTGATTGGTTGAAATTATCAAATTCATACCACACAACGACATAGCCTATACAAGAGTGGTGCGGTGGCCTAGAGGTGGAGCTCTCGCCTCACAATCAGGAGGCTGTGAGTTTGATCCTAGGTGAAGGCAGATATTTCTCTCTCTGGGCACACTGAGAATATATCTGCTGGACAAAACTCTGCATTGGTGACTGGAAGGGCATCCGGCCATTATAACACTCTGCTAGCTCCATTCAGTTGCCCAGACTCTACCCCGCAAGGGATTATGGGGTCGTTAAAAGAAGATGAACTGTATAGCCTATACAGACTCACTATGAGCTGGCAGAAATCTTGACGAAGTGCTGGAGATTTCTATAGAAGCAGGAGAAGACCTTGTTAAGGTTGTTTCAGCAGATGGAAGACCAGATTCTTTGGAAGCATTGATCTTCAGCCACCAGGAAGCTTGTACCAATGGAACTTCTGGTCCTTCTGCTTTTCCAGGTTTCAGCCAATTTGGCTGTTTTGTCAATAACAGGTCTTCCTTCAAGGTACCAGTTTGTTTCCAGGTAGACAACTCTGGAGCTGAAAGATGTTAAACATATTTATTGTTTGTGGAATACGTTTCACCTTCACACTCATATATTCCCCATCATTGTATATAAAGGATGTTAGATCTCTAGGGATACCACTTGATGTGCTCAATAGGCTAAATGTCAATAGGATCATATACAGAAAAGCAGACCACTCAGCCCCAAAATAAAATGTAATATTTTATTTTGTAATATAGAGCCGAGGTGGCGCAGTGGTTAGAGTGCAGCACTGCTGACTGCTAGCTGCAGTTCGGCAGTTCAAATCTCACCGGCTCAAGGTTGACTCAGCCTTCCATCCTTCTGAGATGGGTAAAATGAGGACCCAGATTGTTGGGGGCAATATGCTGACTCTGTAAACCGCTTAGAGAGGGCTGTAAAGCACTATGAAGCGGTATATAAGTCTAAGTGCTATTGCTATTAGCCTGTTGTTTCACTAGCTTGTGTCCAGGAGGTATCTTCCCATTCTTCCACCATTATTAGATCAGAGATAGATAGATAGATAGATAGATAGCCATGAGTGAGGGATGGAGGAATGATAGATGGAGGGAGGGAGGGAGGGAGGGAGGGAGGGAGGGATAAAACTTTATGGCTAGTACCAAATGGAGTATGGAACAACAGTGGCTGCATATGAAGAGTGTTGACATGTTGTGAGTATGGAGGCTACAAATCCTTGTACTTACAGCTGGCCAGTTCAAATCAGCTTACATGCCAGCCAGCTTGTCAATCTGGATATACATTTTCTGAGGAGCGAGAAAATGTCTGTCATGTGTACAGCAATCAAATTCTTTCAGCTCCTCCTAAATGGATCTAAGTTCTTTTAAAACATGAACAGATCTTCAAGAGGAAACCGAGAAACAAAATATTGACCTAGGGTGGGACAAAAAAAAAGCTGACTGTCAATCTCAAAGAGCTTCTGATTAAACCTTGGACTTTCTAGAAATCTAGGAGAAAATAGAGGAACCTGCTGCAGAAAATCATCCTTGTAAAGTTAGGTATGTCTAGCCCTGAATATTCATTTTTTGGGTGGCACCAGCTTTATTGTTTTTTGTTCTTATTCCTTGTCCTCGATCTTAATCCCATTTTCTTATTTCTCTCTCTAAGAGGAATAATACAAAATTTGGTGTAAAATTCTGATTTTATTTCACCTGAGTCAAACTGTGATATACTGAGGTAAAAAAAACCTGAGCTTCTGGATTTTTTGCTCAAACTGGGGAAAAAATAAAAATTTTGATTTTAGGTTTTGATGATTAGAATGGTTTTGTTGTTCTAGAAATGGCTTGAAAATGTGGAGAAATGTAAAGCTTTAATGTAAAACTGAGGTTTTAATTCTTTTTGTAATCTACTGCATTGAAAAAAATCAGGTCACTATTCTTTCTTTCTCTTTCTTTCTTTCTTTCTTTCTTTCTTTCTTTCTTTCTTTCTTTCTTTCTTTCTTTCCAGACCCTTGTTTTTCCTTCTCTTAGTTTTCTATTGTTTCTTTTTGTGTTTTTATCTTATAATAAACTTTAATATAAGGACTTTAAAAAAATACAGAGATCAATTTATTCAACTTTTGAGAAAGAAAAAGTTTTTTTGTATATCCCTGGTAGTTAAAAAAAGAGATAGCTGTAATAATCTTTCATGACATGCAACAACTGTGACATGAGACTGCTGTTTCACACTCTGTCTAATGTCAGAACTGGCTCCAATGAACATGCAGCTGGGAACTACTCTAATCCCTCTTTGCTCAGTATCTCTCTCTTCTGAATTAACATATTCAGGACATAATGTTAGACCCAAAGAACTAAGAGTGACACATGGAGATTCTTCTGAGTAGCTGCTTTATAGCTGCAGGATCCAATCTGGATCGGTCACTGGGACCAGAGGTTTTCTCTTGCGAGTTTTCAGATTCGTGCTGGAGCCCATCTTTAGGGAATTTCTCTCTAGGCTAGACTCATGCTACAGCTAGAGAGAAGTTCTCCTGAGGATGGGCTCCAGCACAAGTCTGAAAGCTCAGAAGACAAAACCTCTGGTCCCAGTGACCGATCCAGATTGGATCCTGCAACATTATCCTGGGAGACGTATATTCGCCTTCATTCGTGCTTTATAGTTGTTTGCTTACAGACAGAATCTTGCCAGACTAAAGCGATTATCTAACGTAACTATTGATATGCTTGTGAATTGCTAGGGAGGGTCTGATCTTGCTCTCTTCCTGCCCACCAGACATTCCAAACTCTGTTGTCCCTTTGCTATCTGGGAAAAAGGCCCTCCCTCCTGTAACTCCAGACTACCTTCTATCACATATACTCACCCAAGAAATCTGATATGTTGCCGGAAAAAGTGTAGTTGACTATAGGAGACTTCTCTATTGCTTCCCATAGATCTGTAAGATTTCTGCCTATGGAGAAAAAAAAGTGTGGGGAGATGAAGATATCATTGCTTTTGGTTCAGTGACTACTATAACTAGTGATCAGATCACTGCACTGAGGTTGTCTGTAGCAGGAACATGAGCATTGACAGGGTTGAAAAACTTTGACTCCCATAATCCAGAGCAAAAAATATCACTATCTTTGCAGAATTTAACAGTATATCTATATCTATAATTTATATCTATCATCATCATCTTTTAACAACCCGATAATCCCTTGCAGGGTGGAGTCTGGGCAACTGAATGGAGCTAGCAGAGTGTTTAATGGCCAGATGCCCTTCCTGTCGCCAATGCGGAGTTTTGTTCAGCAGATATATTTTCATTGTGCCCAGAGAGAGAAATATCTGCCTCTACCTAGGATCGAACTCACAGTCTCCTGATTGTGAGGCGAGAGCTCCACCTCTACGCCACCGCACCACTCCATATCTATATCTATATCTATATCTATATCTATATCTATATCTATATCTATATCTATATCTATATCTATATCTATATCTATATCTATATCTATATCATCTATATTTATATCTAGATGGAGGATAGAGGATAGAGCTGCTCTGTGGGCCCCAGGTGAGTCAGCAGAGCCAGGTCTTCAAGCATTTCTGAGAGACCAGGACAGTGGGGGCCCACCTCACCTCTGGAGTGAGCATATTCATCAGGACAGGGGCATATGACAGAGAAGGGCCTCTTCCTGAACCCTACCAGTTGGAGTTCTTTCATTGATGGAATCCACCGCGTACCTTTCCTCCCTGACTGGGTTGGACAGGCTGATGTAATGGGGCAATGACAGCTCTGCAGGTCACCTGGCCCATGCCAGGTAGGGCTTTAAAAGTCATTGCTAATACTTGAATTGGATCTGGAAGCAAACTGGCACCAATGCAGCTTATGCAGCAGAGGTATTCCATGCACCATCCTTTGAGCACCCAAAATAGCACATGCAGCTGCATTCTGTAGCCCCTGAAGCTTCCAAATATTTTTCAAAGGGAGCCCCTTTGCAATAGTCCAAATGGGAAACGATCCGTGGGTGAGTGACTGAGCAAAAGGCCTCTCTATCCAGGAAGGATGCACAACACAAAGTTGAGCAAAATAGGCCACTCCCCTCAAAAACTTATTTACCTTGAGCTAACAGAATAACAGAGTTGGAAGGGACTTTGGAGGCCTTCTAGCCCAACCCTCTGCTCAAGCAGGAAACCTTATACCATTTCAGACAAATGGCTGTCCAATCTCTTCTTAAAAATCTCCATTGTTGGAGTACCCACAACTTCCGGAGGCACGTCGTTCCACTGATTAATTGTTCTAACGGTCAGGAAATTCCTCCTAACGTCTAGGTTGCTTCTCTCCTTGATGAGTTTCCACCCATTGCTTCTTGTCCTGCCCTCGGGTGCTTTGGAGAACAGCTTCACTCCCTCTTCTTTGTGGCAGCCCCTGAGATATCGGAACACGGCTATCATGTCACCCCTAGTCCTCCTTTTCATCAGACCAGACCTACCCAATTCCTGCGCTTAGATAACATGGTATAGTCCACAACTGGAACAAGGAAGAGACACATATATGGGGTTCAACTCTAAGCAGTAAATTCCTGAACAAAGAAGAGTCTCAGGTTTACCTATTCGTCCTGACATGACGCAAATGTAGATGCAGTCTGTATCATTGCTCTGGCTCACTGAAAGAAGACAGTTATTTCGTTAACTTATTTAAGGTTCCTTAAACTGGAACTAAAATCCAAACAGAAGCTAATTTTCAATTCACATACAGAAGGAAATAAGAACAACTAAAAAAACAAACAAACACCCAAACCCTTAACTCTCTGAGGTCCTAAAATCAAAATGCCTCAAATGCCAATGGACAACAAAAAACTAATACTTACTTATAATTTCTTAAATGCAAAAGGAAATGATTTGGGGGAGGGTTAGAGTTTTTGCCTGAACTTTTTCCTGAAATTGCTTTCTTTGATTGGTTCTACAGTTAAAGGATTGAGATATGGACTGGAAAGAATGCTGGCTTGATTCTATTGTGGAAAGCCATCCTCCATGGAATTCAAGGGCGCTTTGTTGTGGCCTGTCGGCCGCCAGCCCCTCCAGCAGCCGAATCAGAGGAGGAGGAGGTGTGGGAGTCAGGATCAGCATCAAGGCAATCTGAGAGCTCCGAGGGGGAAGAGGGAATGGAACTGGCAGAGAGAGAGAGAGAGAGAGAGAGAGAGAGAGAGAGAGAGAGAGAGAGAGAGAGAGAGAGAGGCAGAGTCGGGGCTGTCCATCAGCCCTCAGATGGAGAGTCAACAGCCCCCAGGTCTGGAGGTGGCTGATGAGGAAGAAGAGGAACAGCTGGGTCCAGTGCCTGATGCGCAGATGCGCAGAAGGCAGAGGAGAGGAGAGCAGTGGAAATCCGTGGGCCGGTCATTGGGAAGGAAGAGCCACTGCTGCTAGCGAAGCACCGCTGCTAGCTCTGGGGATAAAAGACAGGGGGCAGAGATGAATAGATGTGGCAGACAACTATTCATCTTCCGGCCAGCCGGACTTGTTAGCCTGCGTTGAGAGAGAAACTTTTTGCCGGGGCTGCTGGCGCTCCTAATAAAGAATCTTTGAGTTAACTTCAGGGGGTTTGTCGTGTTTGGAGAGCTGGGTCAGAACAGGCTTACATTAAAACTACACAGATTAAAATATTATTAAAACTGTACTAAAACTGAAACCAAGAGAGCTAAGAGATGGATGGGATGGGATGAGGTCTTCTTACCCCATCGGCCAAATGTTCTTTCCTAAGCTACATTCCCTTCTTCCTCATTTTCTTCATCTAGTCATGTGGAATAAAATGAGTATCGGATTGATCAGCCAAAGAGACAGCAACAATTTTTTACCTGACACAATGGAAGTCGACTTGAAAATCTCAGTAAGATAACTGGTGGAGTTTCCCACAATGTCCACCAGCAATGCTGTAAAATCTAGAAAAGTAAAGAGAAGCATTTTGATATTCCAATATTGTCCTTTCTTCCCATAGAAGACAATATCTGTAGCTCAGGGTTGAACTGTGGAATCCTTGAGGGTCTCTGAACTTGGATGTTTGCTTGCAGACATTTCATTACCTAACTCGGTAATATCATCAGGGTTGATGTTGTTACCAAGTTAGGTAATGAAACATCTGCAAACAATCAGCCAAGCTCAGAGGCCACCACGAATTCGACGGGTTTTTTTTCTACTGTCGAAGCAGAGAAAGTGTGGATTCAAAAACCTAAAAGACAAGTTGCAATAAATGAATTTGCATAGAACCTATGGACAAAGCCTGCTACCTTCACCTTGGAAAATAGACTGTTGTGGGATCACTGAACACAAAGATTAGTTTACATGGTTCAGAACCTTCTATCTGTTTAGAAGGTTCTGTTTTCAAGGCTGTTTAAACATGTGGTATTCCTTTGTTGGAAGTAAATCCCAGCTACACCATACTTCTTTCTCTTTTTAATTTCTTTGATCTCAGGCTATAAACTGGGTCTCCTAAATCCAGGGTAGGACTATCCAGACATATAAGGTCTTCACATAAATTATCGCTTAAAGTTTTTTTCCCCCAAGGAATCATTTGAAAATCTATTTTGTATGGAGAAGATATGGTCAGAGTGATTGTGGAGTGACTTTAGTTAATCAAATACTAATAACCTTAATGTTCATATATGTTGTTTACGGAAATCTATTCTATTCTTAACAAGAAAAAATGCTAACATCTACTGAAGGGTATAAGACAAAAGAAACAATTAGGAAGACTGGGTTTTTTTTTTTTACTTTTCTACCTCTTAGTGGCAATATATTGCCTGCATGAAACTAAAGACTGAAAAATTACATCTCTTTTGAACTTCTTCTATTCCATAACTTGCCTGTTAAGTCGTTAGTTCTGTTGTTTAAGCAATAGCAGTATCGTGTGGAGAACTTGATAGGATCTATGTTCCTTAAGCTGGATACTGTGAAGAATAAAATATTATGGACCATAAAATCTTATCCACCAAAAGAATAAGAGAGCCAGTTTGGTTAAGAGGCTGGATTAGAAGCCAGGAGACTGTGAGTTCTAGTCTCACTTTAGGCATGAAAGCTAGCTGGGTGACTTTGAGCCAATCAACAGGAGATGGTAGGTTCTAGTACCGCCTTAAGCATGAAAGACATCTGGGTGACTTTGGGTCAATCATCAGAAGACAGTGAGTTCTAGTCCTACCTTAGGTATGAAAGCTAGTTGGGTAACTTTGGGCCAATCACCAGGAGATGATGAGTTCTAGTCCCACCTCAGGCATGAAAGCTGTCTGGGTGACTTTGGACCAATCACCAGGAGATGGAGACTTCTAGTCCCACCTTAGGCATGAAAGCCAGCTGGGTGACTTTGGGCCAATCACCAGGAGATGGTGAATTCCAGTCCCACCTCAGTCATGAAAGCCGGCTGGGTGACTTTGGGCCAATCACCAGGAGATGGTGAATTCCAGTCCCACCTCAGTCATGAAAGCCGGCTGGGTGACTTTGGGCCAGCCCAACTCACTTCACAGTATTGTTGTCATAGGGAAAATTGGAAGAGGAAGGAGTATTAGGTATTTTCCCACTTTGAATTGCTTATAAAAATAATAAAGGCAGGATATAAACAAACAAAAACTCTATTAGGTCCCAATTATCATTAACTTACTGTTGTAGAGGACAATGGAAACTTTGTGGAAGGCATACGAACTATAAGATACAATGCTCAGCAAAGAGAAGAATTCTTCAGTTCCTGTGGAAATACGATTTAAAAACAATCACCCTACTCATAATTAAAAGAGCTGCAAGGAAACTAATTTTCTATCCCTCTTATGTATGGCTGCTAAAATGCTTCGTGAATACTTTGGCACCACAGGAATCCATAATACATTTCACTCCCTGAGGTTCTGATAAAATTTATTCTCTGGAACCCCTGGTGACTAAAGAAGAAAGACGCTGCGGTGTCAGCAACCCAGCAAGAGACGGAGAATTGGCAGGTAGGACGCAGAGTTGGGTAGATTTGGGGGAAATGCGTTGAGTACAAGGATGCTTGCAAATAAATATTTATGGGGCTTGCAGGTGGAGCAGGTGCAGTCTTTAGATATTGTCATGTTCCAGGTGATGCCATCAGATTTCTGACTTTGAAACATCAAGACATAACAGAGCTATTTTACATTCGTTTGGGAGTCGGTCCACATTATATAGAAGCCGTGGTGGCACTGTGGTTAGAATGCAGTATTGCAGGCTAACTCTGCCCACTGAAAGGAGTTCGATCCTCACCCGTGTTTTGACCCAGCCTTCACAAATAGTGATAAGATGTTTTTATAACAGGGCGGTAACAGTCTTTTATTCACATGGATAAACAAAAAATCAAACGTAACTAGTCCCAACAAACCTGGGTTTAGCCAAGGAATCCAAATTGCTTGTTGTATACTAGAAACCAACGGTTGTCTGTGACAACCGGCCACTCCCAAACCCCTCTTATTTATTTCCCAGCCAGGGAGGGGCTGGCTATCATCTGTGTCTGCCTCTCCCTGAGAGCCGGCTTACTGCTTTCCTTTGCTCTCCTCTCCTTTCCTCTCTGTGCATACGTGCATCTGGGATGGGCCCCAAAGACAGCTGCCTCTCCACCTGGGGGAGGATGGAAGGCCCCATCTCTGTCTCTGTCTCCGATGCTGTTTCCTTATCAGAGCCTTCCAAAGGCTCCGAAGCTGATCCTCGACATCCTCCTCGTCAGACTTTGCTGCTAGCTCTGCTGGCAGCCGACGGGCCACAACAACCAGCTCAAGTTTAACTCAGACTTCCGTCCTTCCAAGGTTGGTAAAATGAGGACTCAGATTGTTGGGGGCAATAGATTGACTCTGTAAACCACTTAGAGAGGGCTGTAAAGCATTATGAAGTGGTATTTAAGTCTAACGGCTATTGCTATTGCTATATTTTCTTGGTAAGGACAAAAGGTTACAGCAGGGTTTTGGCCAGTGGCTTCACTTCATATGCATTTCTCTTTTCCTATTTCTCTGTCTGCTGGTGGAATGTGATTCACCAAAGAGAAAAAAAAGCAATCAAATGAGAAACTACCTCTGAGAGCGGTGTTTAGCATGCCATTCACCATCCCCGTCAGGTTCATCGCTGCCAGATCAACCAATTTTGCAGGGAGCTCTGAAAAAGAAAAGTACAAATAGTCCTTGATTTGCAACCGTTCCTTAAGTGACCGTTCCAAGTTACAACGGCACTGGAAAAAGTGACTTATGGCCATTTTTCACACTTACGACCATTGTAGCATCCCCATGGTCACGTGATCAAAAGTCAGACGCTCGGCAACTGGCTCATATTTATGACGGTTACAGTTGTAAAGAGCCGAGGTGGCGCAGTGGTTAGAGTGCAGCACTGCAGGCTACTTCAGCTGACTGCTATCTGCAGTTCGGCGGTTCAAATCTCACCAGGCTCAAGGTTGACTCAGCCTTCCATCCTTCCGAGGTGGGTAAAAATGAGGACCCAGATTGTTGGGGGCAATATGCTGACTCTGTGAACCGCTTAGAGAGGGCTGTAAAGCACTGTAAAGCGGTATACAAGTCTAAGCGCTATTGCTATTGCTATTGTGACCTTCTGACAAGCAAAGTCAACGGGGAAGCCAGATTCACTTAACAATCGTGTTACGAATTCAGCAATGCTAGTGATTCACTTAACAACTGTGACAAGAAAAGCTGTAACATTTTACAGGGCAAAACTCACTTAACAACTGTCTTGCTCAACAACAAAAGTTTTGGGCTCCTTTGTGATCATAAGTCAAGGACAACCTGTACGCAATGCTGACATTCAGCGTTAATCACACGGTTTATAATATCACCTCCTAAATTGTTACCCATGTCCCATCATGCGCTGGGGTTTCTGAATGGGAGAAGGGCAAGGATAAAGACCTATTTATCAGATTCCCACCTCACTGAGCTACACCCCAGAGGCATCGTGGATTGAGATGTTTTGTCAAAACAAGAAGGCCAGAATTCTCAGTTTCGATTTAAAGTCTCAGCTCAACAGGCCACACAACCTAGGATGAATATGGACCTGCTGCTGTTCTGGGTTGAGCTCCTGATGAGTGTGGGGAAAAATTCCAGGTGCTCCAATGAGAGATGGAAAATGTCCTGGCTGAGCAGGGGGTTGGACTAGATGACCTACAAAGTCCCTTCCAACTCTGTTACTCTGTTACTACATTTCTGTCAGAAGCTCCTACCAAGGCACTTCCGGGTTGAAAGGATTACCCAATGACATCACCATTGCCCAGGGGACGCCCGAGGGGGCTCCTTTCAGCTCCCTGTTATTTTCCCACTGAAGTGGTACTTATTTATCTACTTGCACTTGCATGCTTTCGAACTGTTAGGTGGGCAAGAGCTGGGACAAATGGATGGGAGCTCATTCCATCACGCAGCTCGCTCTTGGGTTTTGAACTGCTGAACTGTTGATGACTTAATGGTCTTTTGTCTCAGCGTCCTAACCACATGAGCCACCATGGCCCCATGTGTGCTGGCTAAAGCCCCGGAGAACTGCTAGGGTCCTCTCTTGGCAATATTGGGCTATAGGCAGCAATCACTGCACCATTTGGGGCATGCATGCAATGTCAGAATGCACATAGAAAAGGGTTTGCACTATGGCCATGAAACATTGTTTGCTTATTCCTCCTCCTTCTCCTTTTCTTAACAGAATAACAGAGTTGGAAGGGACCTTGGAGGTCTTCTAGTCTAGTCCAACTCCCTGCTCAGGCAGGAAACCCTATACCATTTCAGACTAATGAACTCTCTTCTTCTTCTTCTTCTTCTTCTTCTTCTTCTTCTTCTTCTTCTTCTTCTTCTTCTTCTTCTTCTTCTTCTTCTTCTTCTTCTTCTTCTTCTTCTTCTTTTTCTTTATTTATTTATTTGTTTTTTAAACATGTACAAGATAGCAGGTATAGGTATAAACAACATAAACATAATCAAAGTGAATACAGATAGATGAGGACAATAGGACAGTAGGACAGGGACGGTAGGCACGCTGGTGCGCTTATGCACGCCCCTTACAGACCTCTTAGGAATGGGGTGAGGTCGACAGTAGACAGTCTAAGGTT
>QLTV01000619.1:150234-178128 GCA_003457575.1 Thermophis baileyi | reverse complement strand
TTTCCTTGTTTCTGGCTCAGCTGATTCGCACGGCACAGCTGATTTCCGCGCCTCCACTGTTCTACTTACCGGGGCTACCTTAGAAGGTAAGCAGCTGAGCTTCAAATTGCTGTATTTTGAAGGCAGCGCGTGTGCACGCAAAGCGCATGATGACCAAACCAGTTGTTAAACCGGTTGCAGCCCACCACTGGGGTAAAAGAGGCAATTTATGTTAAAATTGAGCAGCCCTCTGTCAACAGAGTGGGAGGAATAAGACACCCCCTATCTCCTGTCTACAATACAGTCCTTTCAGCAGTTCCAAGAAGATTCCACCCCATTTGCAGTCAGATACAGGTGACCCTGAGGGCAGAGATTAAACCCCCAAGTGGCTTTAAGAGCTCTCAGGGAGAGTGCTAATGACCAGATGACTGCAAAGAAATATGATCCTTCCAATCCATCTTTTCAGATCTAATCCTTCCATCGCTCCCCACGATCCATCCAGAACCGATGAAGCTTCTTGGATGAGAAGCAAAACTACTTCTTCTTCCTCAGTGAAACCAACAGTCCAGTTGTCTTTTGAAAAAGCACCTTTGAGCCATTTTGTTTGTCCTTGGACTCTAATTCTTAGCTTTAATCCATGGTAAGCACATGACACCATGTGCGGAAAAGGATAAAGAGGTTCACTGAAGGAGCATAATGGAATGTCATTAATTCTAAGCAGTTCAACAGGAATCAACCCCTGCAGCAGAGGAATCGTTAACTCAAGCTAATGGCCAATTGTGTGAGAGAAAGAAATACCTGCCACTACCTAGGATTGAAATCTCAACCTTTTGAGCGGGAGGCGGAGGTCTTGACCATTAGGCTAGGATGCCACTCCTTTACACACGCGCACACACACACACACACACACACACACACACACACACACACACACACACACACACACATATATATTACATATTTTTACATAAATAAAGGGAGACTAGTATAGATCTATTTCAAGCTATTTAGCTCTCATCAGCTAGCCACACCCTTATGGGATTAGAACCTGGGCTACTTGCCTTGTCAGGCAAGTGTTTAAACCTCTGAGCCACAGGATTCTTCTCCCTAATATTTATTTATTTATTTATTTATTTCTAAAATTTATATGCCGCCCAACTCCCGAAGGACTCTGGGCAGCTAGTCCTCGACTTACGACCACAATTGAGCCCAAAATTTATGTTGCTAAGTGAGAAATTTGTTAAGTGAGTTTTGCCCCATTTTTCGATTTTTCTTGCCACATTTGTTAAGTGACTCACTGCAGTTCTTAAGTTAATCACACAGTTGTTAAGTCAATCTGGCTTCCCCATTGACTTTGCTTATCAAAAGGTTGCAAAAAGGGATCACATGACCCTGGGCACTGCAACTGTCATAAGTACATGCCAGCTGCCAAGCATCTGAATTTTGATCACGTGACCATGGGAATGCTGCAACGGTCATAAGTGTGAAAAAATGGTTATAAGCAGTGGTGGAATTCAGCCGGTTCACACCGGTTTGGGTGAACCAGTTGTTAACTTACACCCCCCCCCTCCGCTATCAAAGTGGATCCTGGGCACTGCGCTGCGCTGCAATGGAGAAACAGGCAACGGAGCGGCCGGCTCGAGGGAAGGAAAAGGCTGCTTCCCCTCTTTCTTCTCCCTGCTCCTCCTCATTCCCTTGTGCCGGCCACTCCATTGCCCATTTCTCCATTGCAGCGCAGCACCCAGAAACCACTTTGATAGCGGGTGTGTGTGTGTGTGTGTGTGTAATTTAACAACCAGTTTGCCCAGGGTCAGGTTGGGCCATGTCTCCCACAACAGCCAACCTGACCCTGGGCGAACTGGTTGTTAAATTATTTGAATCCCACCACTGGTTATAAGTCACTTTTTTCAGTGCCGTTGTAACATTGAACAGTCATTAAGTGAACTGTTGTAAGATGAGGATCATCTGCATAAACAGAAATAAGTTAATGTTACATTAGTTGGAACATTCCTTCTTTTCCAATCCAGAAATCCCAGAAGATCTTCTGCTGGATCTCTTCACCAGTTGCTATCTTGAGCGCAGCATTGCACATACCATACCAGAGCAAAGATATCCACTACGGTACTGCTAATTACATTACACACCAAAGATAATCCTATTACAGCTAAAGATTGTTGAAGACAGACTGGAAATTGCACATTAAAAAAAAAGAGGAAGAAGATAATCACTTTAGGGATATTCTGCATGAATCAATTTCAGATCTGAAGCAATCGTCTCCATTCCCTGGACATCCAAAGGCTGCTAAGATGCTCTTAAGCTATCATCAGGGCAAAACGGATTCCCAGATCAAAAAGCATGATTAAAATAAAATCCCTGGTCAGGTTGCTCTCCAGCTGCTGTAAAATAGCCTCTCTGTTTGGCAGGACAATTATCCAAGTCTCTGAATTCTTGGGGCATTTGGGGGATGAATGAAGGAAAGATAAAGGGCAAGGAAAATGCCTTTGAAGTTCTATCGCCAGGAAAAATGAATCCGGCTGTCAGAAGATGTTTCTCGTCTGTTCAAGTTGTGTCCTGAGCATTTTGATCTGACTGAACAATTTCAGTCAGTTTGAAATATTATGAATTCTTCATGAAAACAGGCTGCAAGCATTTTTTTTTAAGAAGGATCTCATTTTCTGGGGAAGTAGAGTTAATCTGCACTTTTTATATTTTCAGGAAAGGACTTAAGACCAAGCCTTTCAACTGCTTTTATTGGGTTTTCAAAAAAATCCATTATTTTATTTCATTCACTAACCTAAATATCCCATGGGCCAAAAGATAGCGTATAAATCAAAATGAGAAAATGAGAAATAAATACACAACAGAGAGGAAGGAAGGAAGGAAGGANTTAAGGGGAGGGGAGAATCTAAAACCAGGCTAGGGAAGAAAGCCGGGAGGGGGGAATCTGAGGGGGAGGGAAGAAGAGACCCAGGCACATCCAGAGGTGGGTTCCAACTTACCTCGCTGCTGGTTCGCTTCCTCCTGCGCCGCGTGGGCACACCTCGTGAGCGCACCCGGGTATCGCACGCGCACACATGCGCAGTAACAAAAAATCTGTGGAAAAAAGCCAAAAAAAAAGATGGCGACCTCACACACAGTGCTGGAAGTCGGTTTCTGCGCATGCTCAGAAGGGGAACAAAATTTAAAAAATTCAAAAAAAATTCCAAAAAAAAAAAGATGGCGGCCCCCCCGGACCGGCACCGACAGATCCGGTTCGGTGACGTCATCGTGACATTATCAGCAGGCCACTACCGGTTCGGGAGAACCGGTCCAAACCGGGAGGAACCCACCCCTGATGAGGAGGGAGGGAGGGAGGAAGGAGAGGGAGGGTGGTTGGATATGCCCCAGTTCAAAGGAGAAAGCAATTTTGTGTTCTGTTTTGTCACAGACAGAACTTTGTTGGCAATCCAAGTTAACATTGGTATTCTTGAATTGTGAGCTCTTAGGAAAGTATCCCCTCCTTGTGTGTTGCAAACAGCAGAAAAGAAAAGATGTGAGGGAGGGAGAGGGGAAGGAAGGAAGGGAAGAAGGAAGGAAGGAAGGAAGGAAGGAAGGAAGGAAGGAAGGAAGGAAGGAAGGAAGGAAGGAAGGAAGGAGATGCAGAGAACTCTTAAAAGGCCAAAGAGTAGAAGCACCTGTGGGGAAGGGTCAAAAGAGCCCAGAAGCTAGTTATGAAACCCGACCTCTTTTTATATGTACATCACACATCAAAAGTGACAGGGCTTTGATTACGCAATCACAATTGCCCTTTTGGCTTTTTTGACACACTCTGAATCCCATAGATGCCCCTTTCATATGAGGACTGAAAATGCTCCAGGACTCTGTGAATCTCTTATGGGAATAAAATAGGAAACTAAGGAGAAGGGAGGATAGCATGGGGCATTGTGGGGAGGTGAGGGCTAACTGAGTGACATGTTAAACAAAAGCAATTGACCTTGCAAGATATTGTTGCAAAGCAGAGCTTTAGGGTGAGGTGATCAGGGGTCCCTTTGAACAATAGAACCAGCAGATGATCTTCTTCTTCTTCTTCTTCTTCTTCTTCTTCTTCTTCTTCTTCTTCTTCTTCTTCTTCTTCTTCTTCTTCTTCTTCTTCTTCTCCTTCTTCCTCCTCCTCCTCCTCCTCCTCCTCCTCCTCCTCCTCCTCCTCCTCCTCTTCTTCTTCCTCCTCCTCCTCAGAGCTACCCCTGAGAAAAACATATTCTAAATCCGCAACAGCCAGGTAACTTTTGGAAGTAGCTCTGGAATTCAACGAACTATAAGTAGTTGGAGGAGATACAACATACTTCTTCTTCTTCTTCTTCTTCTTCTTCTTCTCCTCCTCCTCCTCCTCCTCCCCTCCTCCTCCTCCTCCTCCTCCTCCTCCTCATCCTCATCCTCATCCTCATCCTCTTTCTGCCTTCTCTTCCTCCTGCTCCTCCTCCTTCTCCTTTGGGTGTCAAGGAAGATACAAAGTTCTGGTTCTTGCTCTTCTGGTGGCCTCAACCATTGTTAGTCGTTGTTTTGATGTGGTGTCTCCACCTATTTCTGGGTCTGCCTCGTTTTCTTTGACCTTCTCCTCTTTTTGTATATGCCAAAGCAACAGATGCTCACACAAACATTAGCCTTTCAAGGGAATCCATACAAGAACTGTATATCAGGAGTGCTAGCTCTATCTTTATTGTAAGGCTATATTAAAAGAATGTTGCAAGTCTGAAAGTTCTCCTCCAGGCCCTCTACCTTTACTCTCCCCAAAACTTGGGAGGGTCTTTCTGAGTCACTTTCTCCATCCTTTTTCTTTCGGCCTCAAATTTCATTTATCAGACAATTATCTGGGCTGCAGTTCTTCTTCTGTCTCCCAAGGTCACTTCCATTACAGCTAGACCTTGACTGTTTGATATTATAATGGGCTCCCCGAAAGATACTTATGATCCAGTTCTGACAGCCACCCCAAATCCCCCCATTGTCACATGACCATACTTAGACCATACTCAATAACCAACCCATATTTACAGTCGTTTGCAGTGCCCTATGTCCACATGACCACAATTTACAACATTTTGGCCAAAGACCAGCATTCATCTCCAATTTTTGGCAAAAAAAAATGCCCCATAGTGAACAATGGATTTGTTTAACAACTGCAGTGTTTGCATTACAACCACCGTGTTTGCTTAATGATGACTCCAAAAAAGGTCACAAAATCGGGTCCAGTCACATGATGACCCACTTTAAAACATCACAACTTACAACTGTAATGGGCAGGCTCCATTATGGTTGTAAGTCAAGGATTACGTATACATCAAACCACAAGGAAGATGGAGATTTGGAATTTTAGAATTCTTTCTTGGCCAAGTGTGATTAGACACACAAGGAATTTGTCTCCAGTGCATAAGCTCTCAGTGTACGTACAACAATAGTGATAGATCATTATCCTAGTCATTGTAAAAATACATTCATCATAAAACATTAGATACAACACTTAGTTATAGTCATGGATACTAAATAAGCAATCAACATAAATCATACTAGGATACTTAGTAAACAATATAAATTGTAAGATACAAGCAACAAAGTTATAATCATAAGAAGACTAAATAAATAATATTATATATTATATATAAATAACTTTAATAATACAAAGAGGGTGCATAAGTCCTTATTTTTCCCCACACATACATAGAAATATCCCCTGAGTTTTTGAGCAGCATGGCAAATCTGTACTCCAAAAAATCAACAGGGCAAAGATAGGAATGAATTAGCACTGAATTAGCTTTGAACGCAAATTAACATTAAGAGCAATAAAGTTGCAGAAAAATAGATTTTAGTGATAATAACCAGAGGTGGGTTCCTCCCGGTTTGGACCAGTTCGGCCAAACCAGTAGCAACCCGCTGGAGATGTCACGGAGCCAGTTCGGTTGGTGCTGGTCCGTGGATGCCGCCATCTTTTTTTTGGATTATTATATATATATATTGGATTTTTGGGGGGGGGGGGATTTTTTTTTATTTTTTTTCTTCTGCTCATGCGCAGAAGCCGAGTTGCCAGCACTGCACATGTGCCACCATCTTGGTTTTGGCTTTTTTTGGGGGGGGGGGAATTTTTTTGAATTGCCATTTTGTTTTGGGCTTCTGCGCATGCGCAGAAGCTGGCACAGCCACGCTGCGCGGGAGGAAGCGAACCGGCGGCGAGGTAAGTTAGAACCCACCCTGACAATAACCACAATCTGGCGAGAAGCAAGCCAACATGTTATGCACTCTAATATTTTGCAATGATAGCTAGATGAAGACTTATTTGTGATATTGCAACTATGTTAGTCAGGCTCTCCAACACTCCTTCATTAAATCAGCATCTCCATAACCTCCATTGCTTATCAGCAGGGTCCATATACCTGCTTTCTTTTCTATCCTGAACTGGTGTATTATTAAACTATAAAGACAAATGTGGATGTAATATAAACTGTAGAGCAATATAGATCCAATCTAGAAATAAGGAGAAATTTCATGACAGTGAGAACAATTAACCAGTGGAATGGCTTGCCTTCAGAAGTTGTTGGTGCTTCATCAATGGAGGTTTTTAGTAAGAGATTGGACAGCCATTTGTCTGGAATGGTACAGGGTCTCCTGCTTGAGCAAGGGTTTGGACTAGAAGACCTCCAAGGTACCTTCCAGTTCTTGTTATTCTGTTCTGTTATTATTTCTTCAAAATTCTGGGTAAATTACCCCACGCTGGGTAAAATTGGTTTTACTTTGGGTTAAGACACACAATCCCATTATCCCTCACAACAGAGACATTGACTTAAAGATTGCCACATGTACTAAAATATATTTTAGAATCTCCCAATAATAGTATTCCAGGGGTGGGTTCTGGATCCTTTTGCTGCCGGTTCGCTCAGGGTCGCGCCGTGCACGCGCACACCTGCAGCAATAAAAAAATTAGCTTCTGCGCATGCGCAGAAGCAAAAATTAGCTTCTGCACATGCGCAGAAGCAAAATCCAAAATGGCGGCACCCACGGAGACACCGACAGAACTGGCTCCTTGACGTCATCACCGATTTACTAACAGTTCTAAAGAACCGGTTAGAACCTGTAGGAACCCACCTCTGTAGTATTCCTATTAATAGTACTCCCAATAGTATTCCTATTAAGACAAAACTTGCGGAAATTACCAAGGGTAATTTATGTCATTTCAAGAAATTACCAATTCTTCTGGACTTTGTGCTTGAGGTGAGGGAAAAAATGAAACTTTGTTTTTGGGTTTTACCGATTAGATAGGTTTGTTGTTATAGCAATGGCTAGTTTATATTATTATGTAAAAGTAAAAAGTTGAGGTTTGATGTTATCTTATTCTACTGCACCAAAGGGAGTGAAAAGTCAACTCCTTTTCTTTCTTTTCCCCCTTTTTTCTACACTTTTCTCTTCCCTTTTCCCTCTCCTATTTTTCCTACTATTTTCTTTTCTATTTTTGTATTTTTTATTATAAATCAATAAAAATAAATTACCAAAGGCAATTTCTTGAAATGGCATAAACATCATTAAGAAATATGGTTATTTTTATGATACCGATTGTCCTCGAATTATGACCATTCATTCAGCGACCATTGAAAGTTAGAAGATAGGGATTCATGACTGGTCCTCAAAGTTCAGTTAGACTTTCTGATAAGCAGTTTTGGAGAATGAGGGAAACAGATGGGAAGCCACTGCAATACAGATTTCTTATGGAGTTAGACTAGTATTTTTCAACCTTGGCAATGGACTTCAACTCCCAGAATTCCCCAGCCAGTTTTTTTTTCCAGAAATATATTTAAAGTGTCAAGTACAAACCCCATTCAGAGGTGGGTTCCTCCCGGTTCGGACTGGTTTGCCCGAACTGGTAGTGACCCGCTGGTGACGTCACGGTGACGTCACGGAGCCGGTTCGGTCGGTGGCGGTCCGTGGGCATTGCCATCTTTTTTTATTATTATTGTTGTTGGTTTTTTTGAAAAAAAAATTGGGGAATTTTTTATTTTATTTTTCTTCTGCGCATGCGCAGAAGCCGAGTTTCCGGCACTGCGCATGTGGCACCATCTTGTTTTTGCCTTTTTTTTAAAAAAATTTGGCACTTCACATGCGCGCGCGCACAAAGCATGCGCGCCCCCACGAGCCGTGCCTGTGAGGTGCGCCCGTGAAGTGTGCCCGTGAGGTGCGCCCACGAGGCATGCCCATGAGGCACACCCACGAGGCACGCCCACGAGGTGCGTCCACGAGGTGCGCCCATGAGGCATGCCCACAAGGCGCGCCCACGAGGCGTGGGAGGAGGCGAACTGGCAGCGAGGTAAGTTAGAACCCACCCCTGACCCCATTTGGTATTTTAATGGGTACTTTTGCATCCTTATTGAGTGCAGCATTTAGTAAATTTTAGTAATAATTTGTTTCTGGAACTTTGCACTTTGATATGGCCCAAGGGCTAATCAATAAAGACTCATGTCATGAGTGCAGCATGTTTTGTTCCTCCAGTAAACATAATTAGATTTAGGAGCTGTATATAGAAATCATCTCTTTTTATGTTATTGTTAAATGAGGAACGTTTTAAGCCATCGTTCAGTCCATATTTTACTACAGGGAATCTAACAGAAATTGTTTTATTTAAATCCACTCTTTGTTCAGAATTGAGTACAATTGGTTCTTCAGCTAGCTAATCCTGTATAATGCAGGCAGCAGTCATTTTATACTTCCCAAACTTCTAGATAAAAAATAGCTATCGTAAATTAGTAAGATTTGATTTTACGCACTTTAAAATGCTTTATATATTTCAGCTTGGCGCTTTTGCAAGACTTCAAAAGTTTACTATTTTCCACCCAAAACCTTTCTATAAAAGTTACTGTCAGTTTGAAATTATTTCAAAAAGCAAGATAATTGTTTATTTCAAGAGAATTATTTCTTGAAATTATTTTTCAATTCAATTTCTGAAATTATTTGTTTTGAGAGAATTATTTCAAGATGTAGAAGGTTTGCTTTTTAATTCTTGTTGGTTTTTTTTTAAATCAACCTTTAACACTGATTTAGAAGTATGTGTGATATTTTAAAAATTTTCCTAGCCACCAATGCTTCTCTCTTTAAATAGACACCTTAACAAGCTTAGCTCAATAGCACACAGTGGAAGCAGAAAGAAAGTAAATATATCAAGATATGTACTGTTCTTTATACATACAAGTTCCAGCAATTTCCTTTCAAAGTAATGATTTTCATTGGTTTTTTTTAAAATTCAGCTTCAGTAAAATGCTTTGAGTTCTCAAGCCAAAACATCTCAAGATGTATTTTAATAGCTATTAATGATTAGAAAACAAACAATATTGATACATATTTTAAAAATGGCTTTGAAATCCAGCCTCCTCACAGAAATAACAATTAGTCAACCTAGTTAAAATGGAATATTCCAAGGTGGTTTGGTTGCTATGCACTGGATTTCAATGACATTCTAAAATTTTACCTTCAAGATGAATTTTCTTGGAGAAAAGAAAGCAATAACTAAAAAGCAGATCTGAAAATACTGGAGGATCTCTACATAACTTTCAATAAATCTTCCAGAGTTTCTAACTCACACTAGTTGAAGTATACCAAGGGGAAACGGAAAGAAATATTTATTTTATTTATTTATTAAGAAAACTGATGTGGCTTTTCAACTCACTCGTGGTGAATACGAAGTATGAAAAATACTCTGCTGAAGTTGGCTATGTGCCATTCACTTAGTTCAAAAGTTCTTTGCTTGAAGAGCATGATTTTTTTAAAAAAAATTAACTTTGTTTCTAGTCAGGGAATCCTGGATCCACCAGGTCAGAATCAAATTTCCATTTCTGTATGCAGCTATAGTTTGCGAGATGTTACTGTGTATATTAGAGCCAGCTCTACCAACTCACATTCTTCTGTATTAGTTGAGTTAGTTTAAACTAGAGTTCTAGTTTAAAAAGTAAACTAGATTGCCCTAATCTTGTCTGGTTTTCCTTCCCTGTTTTAGATAAATCCCAATACTTTTAAGAATCAACAGTTAACTTCTTCAAGGAATGAATCTGCTTTAATCCAGTTTAAGATAAATTCCAATAGTTTTAGCATCAATAATTTTGCCCTGAATTTCATCAAGGAAAGAATCCGCTTTAATCCAGTTTTAGAAAAATTCCAAGGCTTTTTAAGCGTCAACAGTTTTGCCCGTTAACTTCTTCAAGGAATGAATCTGCTTTAATCAAGTTAGAAAAAAATTTCAATACTTTTAAGCATCAGCGGTTTTGCCTGTTTACTTCTTCGAGGAATTAATCTGCTTTAATCTAGTTCTGTTCCCTTTGGCAACCTCTTCAGCTGTTTGAATTAAGATAAAGAGATTAATTTCAATTGGGATTTATTGCTCTTTCATTGTTTTGACTCAGCAAGCCAGTCAGTTTAACAAACACATGAACTGTGTTCAATGGTATCTTCGTGTTAGAAGTGGTGACGGTATCTCTCATAACAAGCCAGGAAATTATAGTAAAATTAGAGGACGTAGTGAGAAGGTTCTTCTCTGCCAACGTTCCTGTCTTATTTTGATCTGTCCTATTTTGATATTAAGCTGAAAAAAAAAAAAAAAAAGGCCACCAGCCCCTGTTTCAGGTCCGTTTCAAAAAAGCCAGATGGAAAGAAGTACCGCCAACTCATTTCTAGAACATGACTCTATTTTATTTCAGCTCAACAGATCCTAGAATTTAAGGAGATAGTGTTATAATTGATCTCTTTGGATATATTTGTTTAAATTGTATGCCACCCAGAGCTCCTCTCAAGGTAGCTGGGCGGCTAAGAAGCATGGAATATAAATAAAAATAAATACCTAATAGTCTCCACGGCACATATTTGGAATCTGGGGAACTTTCAAGGCACAACTACATTTATTTTGAAATCATGCTGGCTTAGAGCTTTTTTTTTTTTTTTTCCTTCCCTCTTCTTCCATCCTATCTCCAAATCTTTTCAGTTTCAGCTTACCTGGCTTTGCGGTTGTGAGCTGCTGTTGACAAATTTTTGCACACGTCGTCTATCAGCAGGACAACCAGGGGATGAAAGAGAACCAGGCTGAAAACCAGTGAGTTTGATAATCTTCTAAAAAAAAAAAAGAGGATGTCTCTGAGCAAAGGATGTCACCCAAAAGGATGCAGAAGAAGTTTTGAAAGTTATCTACCAGCGAGCAAAATGCTTGTGGCATCAACTTGAGTGACTCTCTTAATGGGATCTGAGACCAGGTTTGGCAGCTATTCCCTTCCCTGAAAAATAGAATTGTGTAGCTTCTTTTCCCCAGTGGTTAAAGAGACAGTGTCCCTGCATGTCATCACTTTGGATAGCCAGATGGTGACCTTGGGAAAAAGGGTTTTGCAATGCCATGGCTTTATTTTACATCCAAAACATCCTTCATATCCTTCTATGGTCATGATTCCAAGTAGACTTAATCCAACGATCTACCACCCTCTTTGGCTTCCACAAGAAAGGAAAACCAGTCTGGAGGAAGAAAGAAGAAGAAGAGAAGGAGGGGGAAGAAGAAGAGAAGAAGAAGAAGAAGAAGAAGAAGAAGAAGAAGAAGAAGAAGAAGAAGAAGAAGAAGAAGAAGAAGAAGAAGAAGAAGAAGAAGAAAGGAAGGAGAAAGAGGAAGGAAGGAAGGAAGGAAGGAAGGAACGAAGTAAGAAAGGAAGGAAGGAAGGAAGGAAGGAAGGAAGGAAGGAAGGAAGGAAGGAAGGAAAAAAGGAGATGGATGGAAATGATGGAGGGGTAAGAGAAGGAAGGGAGATGGGTGGGGGAAGAGAGGAAGGAAAGAAGGAAGGAAGAAGTAGGGGATGGATGGATGGGGAGGAGGGAGGAAAGGATGGAGGGGGTAGGAGAAGGAAGGAAGGGGTAGAGGATGAATGGATAGATGGATGGGAAGGAGGAAGGGAGGGAGGAATGGAGGGAGGAGGGAGAGGAGGGGAAAGGAAGGAAGAAAGGAAGGGGTGGAAGAAGGAAGGGAGGGGGGGAGAGGAAGGAAGGAAGGAGGGAAGGAAGGAAGGAAGGAAGGAAGGAAGGAAGGAAGGAAGGAAGGAAGGAACAGAGGAAGATGACCAGCAACAAGGAAGATAGACCCAGTTACAGTGGAGACTGTTGATAGATGTGAAAGAACAGGTTAGGGTCAGGTGCTCATGGACAAAGTCTATGTAGTTTCCAGGAGTTAAAAATGACTTGAAGACACACCATCAATCTCAGGAAGGTAGTTTGGATCCTCTGTAGGTCATGAGTCACTTGGAAGAAATTGCAGCATTTTTAGAAGAACAGGATACAGGTAGTCCTCGACTTAACAACCATTCCTTTAGTGACCATTCGAAGTTACATCAGCACTGACAAAAGCGACAGGACCATTTTTTCACACTTACGACCATTGCAGCATCCCCGTGATCAAAATTCAGATGCTTGACAACCAACTCATTTAGGACAGTTGCAGTGTCCCCAGAGTCACCTTTTGCGACCTTGACTTATGACTACAATTGGGACCAGAACTTCCATTGCTTGGCAAGATGGCTGTTAGCCGAGTTGCATCTGATTTCATGATTATTATTTTTTTGCTACATTTGTTAAGCAAATCGCTGCAGTGGTAACATTGCATCACATGGCCATTAAGTGAATCAGGCTTCCTCCCTTGACTTTGCTTGTTGGAAACTGGCTGGGAAGGTCACACATGGTGATCACATGACCCCGGGATGCTGCAATTTTTGTAAACACATGCCGGTTGCCAAGGGCCTGAATTTTATCATGTGACTATGGGGATGCTGCAACAGTCGTAAGTGTGAGGACCAGGTGTAAGTCATTTTTTTCTATGGCGATGTAACTTTGAACAGTCGCTAAACAAAACAGTTATAAGTCAAGGACAACCTGTATTCAAAGTATTAAGAGTTCTTTCTGGTGCCACCTCAACCTTGGTCGAATTAAGGCTTGAGCCAAGATGGCAAACTCTTAACTGGGCTTTCCTGATCACATTGGGAGGAGGGTCCAGCCTGGCTGCTTTAGCCCCCAAGGAAAGGAGTAGTTTGACATATCAGGACTCAAGGAGAATGAAACTTCCACATTTCTCCTTGCTTCCTTTTAACAGCTTGAAACACTGATATAGGAACAGAGGAAAAAAACAGATGTCTCTGGCTGTAAAATGGGCATAGCAGTAGTTCTACCTTCCAAGGTGGTTTTGAAGGGAGGACGGAAGCATCTGCAATATAATTAAGAATTGTTCCTGGTTCAGAGCTTAGAAGGGAAGACAGACTGGTAAAATATTCAGGGGCTGCCACAAAGAAGAGGGAGTCAAGCTATTCTCCAAAGCACCTGAAGGCAGGACAAGAAGCAACGGATGGAAACTAATAAAGGAGAGAAGCAACCTAGAACTAAGAAGAAAGTTCCTGACCATGAGAGCAATGAATCAGTGGAAGGATATGCCTCCAGAAGTTGGGAATGATCCAACACCGGAAGTTTTTAAGAAGAGATTGGACAATCATTTGCCTGGATTGGTATAGGGTTTCCTGCCTGAGCAGGGGGTTGGACTAGAAGACCTCCAAGTTTCCTTCCAACTCTTTTATTCTGTTAAATATGAAATCCAGTCTAGGCCATTGTTGCATTTAGTGGCTTAAATAATTTCCCCAATTGTAGTATTCAGAACTGGGGAATGACATGATAGCAGTCTTCTAATATTAGAGGGCTGTCAAAGAGAAGAGGGGGTCAAACTATTCTCCAAAGCACCTGAAGCAGGGGTGGGTTCCAGCACGTTCTGACAGGTTCTGGAGAACCGGTAGCGGAAATTTTGGACATCACCTAGCCGGATCGGTCGGTGCTGGGGGGGGGGGGCCGCCGTCTTTTTTTTTTTTTTGAATTTTTTTCGATTTTTTTTTTTTGAATTTTTTTTTTTGAATTTTTTTTATTTATTTTTTTCCTTCTGAGGAAGGAAAGAAGGAAAGAAGCGGACTTCCAGCACTGTGCATGCGGTCGCCATCTTTTTTTCGGCTTTGTTTTTTTTTCTGGATTTTTTGTCAGTGCGCATGCGCCCACGTGGCGCGCCCACGTGGCGCGCCCAAGCGGCGCGCTCATGCGGTGTGCCCAAGCGGTGCGGGAGGGAGCGAACTGGCAGCGAGGTAAGTTGGAACCCACCCCTGACCTGAAGGCAGGACAAGAAGCAATGGATGGAAACTAATCAAGGAGAGAACCAACCTAGAACTAAGGAGAAAATTCCTGACAGTTAGAACAATGAATCAGTGGAACAACTTGCCTCCAGAAGTTGTGGGTGCTCCAACACTGGAAGTTTTTAAGAGATTGTACAGCCATTTGTTTGGAATAGTATAGGGTCTCCTGCTTGAATAGGGGATTGGAATAGAAGACCTCTAAGGTCTCTTCCAACTCTGTTATTCTTTACTCTGTATTCCTTACACCATTTGCTCTTGTTGGTGGGGTGGGTGCCATCCCAGACCAAACAATATTCTTTGATCAAGCACTTTTAGCTGTCTAAAATATACCTTGGAAGCCAAATCTGTCAAATGTTAAGATACCCCCTTGAAGGTTTCAGTTATCATTGGTGGCCTGTTTGTCATCTCCCAGTGGAACGAAGCAGGATAATTATGAATCCTTATAATTGAGAAATAAAGACAGTTTCGTGACCCTTGTCCTAACTGTTTGATGTCTGGATGAGGAGATCATCTGACATTCAGCAGGATTCCCAGCTTTGCCCTGAAAGCTTCCCTCTTGCACTCAACAATGCTTTGCTAAATTGCAGTATTGTTTGATTCCATCCAGGGACCACAAAGCATTATGAGATGAACAGCGCACTTTCTATGACAGCCCAGCTCAAATGAATGAGCGCAGAGCACTTTCTCAGGGCTATTATTTTAGCTTGCCTGTTTTTGAATTCAAGAGACAAGGGATGATTCAATCAAATGCTACAGAGGAAGAATGGTGGAATCAAGGAAGTGATTCCAACTGTTCTTCTATTAAGGAAGGAAACAAAGTGCGCTGGTTAGAAGGAAAATACTCTGTGAAACAGCAAAGAGAATTTAGCTGAATTTGCTTTTGAACTGCATAGAGTTAGATGTTTGTCGGAAATAAAATAGAAGACTTTTTAATTGGGGAGAAAAATCTTCGGTTTGCATCTGAACCTTTTGTGTTTATAACTCTCTCTGTGTGTATTCTATATTCTGTATTCTAAAGTTTCAACGGTTGAGGTATAAGGATAGTGTGTAAACAGAATGGTACAGATTACAGGCTGTGGTGGCAGTGCCCAATTATTTAGTGGTTTTGACTGACAGTTTTGAAGGAATCGAGAAGATTGCCCAACTATTGTTACAATAAATATTGCCTTTGGTTCCTTGTCGATGTTTCTTAATGCATATAGTAAAGGATGGAGTAACACACTGCAAAACTACAATACGTTTTTCATTGAATTGGTGGTTTTCAAATGTGGATTGGGTGAGGAGGATTGCAGGAAGTAGAAAAATGAGCACAACAAAGAATTGTGAAAAGGATCTGGAATAACAGATGAAAATATCAAAATGTGAACACCGTGTTATATATTAAATGTTGTTCCTAATAGATTTCATTATTTGTTTAATTAGGTGCCATTGAATTGATGTTGGTTCTTAACGAACACAAAGATTTTCTCCAGGACAATTTGTCCTCAAGCTGATTTTTATCCTCTCTTTTTTTTTCCACTTTCCCCAAAATTAAAGCCTTCTCCAGAGAGACATTGTCTGAGATAATATCCACACAAAATATACAGGTAGTCCTTGACATACGACCAGTTGCTTAGTGACCATTTGAAGTTAAGACCAATCTCCCTAGGGCTACATACAACCCAGATTCGAACTTCCAACAGCACCCTCCCCCAACATGGTCACATGATCTCATTCTGGGCCCTTGGCAACTGGCCTCCATTTAAAGCCATTTGCAGTGTCCCACAATCATGTAACCAATAGAAGAGAACATTTGAAGCTCGTGGTTGATCTGTGAGGTCCTTGGTGCTCTCTGATCATGGTTGGTTTCTTGCAGACCTTTCATTAACCAGCTAGGTAACATTATCAGTGTTAGAAGGGAGTGGGGTTTGCTCTGGGTTTATATACAAGTGGCTTGCTCCTCTGCCTTCTAGCACTGATCGTGTTATCTACTATGGCTAATGAAACGTCTGCAAAAAAAAAAAAACACAAGCTCAGAGAGCACCAAGAAACCCACAGTTATGTAATTACAATTTATGTTTTTGGGTTTTTTTTCCCTGTGGGAAACCATCATTTACTTCCAGTTTCTAGCAAAAAGCACCCATTGCATATAATGGATTCACATAATGCCTGCATTGTTAATAATTGTTGCAAGAAAGGACATAAAATCAGGTGTATCATGTGGTGACCCTCTTACAACCATAATTCTGGACTCAATTACAATTGTAAATTGAGGATTACCTGTATACATCCACTCTAATTAGATTTTGTTTCTCTCCTTCTCTCTCCCCCTCTCCCTCTCTCTCTCACTAATTCATTCACACAAATACACACACACACACACAAACACACACAAAATACACACAGGCAATGTGCATGACTTGAATATTTCCTGGAAAGAAAATTCAGAAGAAAATGCAGATCCCTCTGAAAGTTACTACAGTGGTACCTCAATACTCATCATTTATTGATTCCAGGAGATGTGATGAGTACCAAAAACGATGAGTACCAATTTTTTCCCATAAGGAATGGGAATGTAATGAGTCACAAGGCAGCCGAGACCGACAAGTTCTAGCTTGTGCGTTGAGAACCAAACAAACGATGAGTACCGGGACAAAATTTTCATCTCAAAATGCGTTGAGTAACAAATCTGATGAATATCAAAGCCGTTGAGTACCAAGGTATCACAGCATTAGTGACGTGGTTGAAAAGCAGTCCAGATGCTCAGTTCTTCACAGTCTCCCTACATGGCTTGAATAATATTTACAAAATCACTCTAAATTGCAAGTAACTGAAATGTCCATTGTTTTATTAATCATTGTTACAGGTTTGTTTAAAAGCAGAACATAATTTTTTTTAAAGCAGGTAAGAATTGTTATTCCCACAATGTAGCTGTCTAAATCGATATATTGAAACAATGATTAAAGTTGTTAAAATGTCAAATGGAGCTGCAATATAAATGAGACATATCATTTAAAAAAATTCATGGAATAATATCAGGAAGACTACTAAAGGCCACTTGTACACAAATTATGTTCACTTGTCTGAGAAGCATCTCTGTAGTATGAAGATGATTTTTTTTTTTTTGAGTGAGCAAGGCACAAAAATACGAGTTCTAATTGCTCTAAGCAGGGAAGTCAGAAATAAAACTGGCCCTTAAAACCCAAGGAACTTCAACTGCAATAGAAAGGAAGAATTTACAGAAGAATTTGGAAATTTAGAATTTGAAGATCTTAGCGTTTGAAATAATTTTACCATAAAGACCCCTCACATCCTGGACATAAATTGTTTCAACTTCTCCCCTCAGGATGCCGCTATAGGGCATTGCATGCCAACACAATTTAGACAGTTTTTCCCTCATGCCATCACTCTGCTGAACACCTAATTCCCACAGCACTGTCTTATGTCTAAAGATATTTACCCATGTAGTAGGGCTGTATTACTATTATCCTTCTCATCTTTCCTATTATCTTTTCCTTTCTGTGTCTTATATTACTTTGTTGTTTGTATGTACACTGAGAGCTTAGGCATCAGAGCAAATTCCTTGCGTGTCCAATCACACTTGGTCAATAAAGAATATTCTATCCTATAATTATTATTTTTAAGGAAATGTTGCATTTTGGGATTCACACCAGAGGTGGGTTCCTCCCGGTTCAGACCGGTTCTCCTGAACCGGTAGCGACCCGCTGGTGACATCATGATGACATCATGGATCCAGTTCGGTCGGTGCCGGTCCGTGGGCGCCGCCATCTTTTTTTTGAATTTTTTTTGAATTTTTTTTTTAAAAAAATTCTTCTGCGCATGTGCAGAAGCCAAGTTTCTGGCACTGCGCATGCGTCGCCATCTTGTTTTTGGCTTCTTCTCTCTTTTTTTGATTTTTTTTTTTTGATTTTTTTGCCTGCGCATGAAGGAAACGAACCAGCAGCAAGGTAAGTTAGAACCCACCCCTGATTCACACTGACTGAAAGTTTAGCAATGTGCTTCCTTTTGTCTCCTCAGTGACTTGAAGATCACAGTAACAAAGGATCTGCTTTAGCTTTCATCGTACTTTAAAAATAAACCAAATTATGACATTCCTCAGCCCTGTTCGGGTATGCAAAAGTTAAAAAAAGAAGCTGGAGAGCTTTAAGGATATTTCTAGGCAGTTAATTTTCATCTTAATCTGAAAGAAAAAGATCCATTTCTTTGTTGATACATTGCAAGACTTTTACAATACATTAATCTTTTTGTGTTTGGGTACTTTTGAATCCATTCAGAGTTACGTTGTGTAAAATGGGCAGCTCTACACATCTCTTGAATAAATAAATGTATTTTTCAATCATTCAATTTTTTAAAAAATCCAATTGCTGTAGTTTTACGCTCTGCAATTTTTTTGCATATGCAGCCTGTCTCTGAAGGAGTCTTCTATGATCTCTGTCCCTGGATATGGAACCACCAAAGACCAGATTGGCTGGAAATTCAGGGAGCTGAGCTCCCAGGATAGGAAGCTTCCAATTGGAAAAGCTGCTGTAAAGGAAGGGATAGTGTATCGGGGGGGGTCTAGGACAGTTCCCCCATGGCCAACTCCCCACAGCCAACTCCCCATGACCAACTTGCCATGGACAACTCACTGCACGACAATTCAGTGCTGTATTAATTGCTTCGTTCAGTTACTTTTATTATTGGTGAACACGTTTTTCGTCAAAATTATTGTAACTCTTATATTTTTGACTTTATTTTATTATCATTGGCCACGGTTACATTGAAATAATTGTAACTTTTGTATTTGTCGAATTATCCTGGGGTGAGTTGTCCTGTGGCAAGTTGGCCGTAGCGAGTTGGCCATGGCAAGCTGGCTGCGGAGAATTGACTGTGGTGAGTGGCCCCATTCTGGTGTGTGGGGGATGTGTGTTTGTATGTGTGTGAGAGAGACAGAGTGCATTTCATAACATCACCCTCTGAAGCCATTCGATGTCTTGAGAGTCCAGTTTGAAAGGATTGAGAGAGAAGCTTGATGTTAAAAACAAAGGAGAGGAGTGAAGGGGATGCTGAAAAAAATTACCCCCCATTCTTTCTGATATTTTTAAAATCACTCAAACCATGATTTCCTGTGACTCCAATCTCTCCTCACTCACTCCCTTTCTCCTTTCCTTCCTTCCTTCCTTCCACCAGTTATCTAGCTGGTTCAATAATAGAGCATCTGTTTTGCATACAGGAAGTCAAAATTCTGCATGTTCAGCTATAGAAAAAGATACTTAGTCCTGTTATTTGCACAATGATGCCAAGGTGTGTGAGATGTCAATTGGGCCCAAATGCTCATAATAATAGCAGGTGATAGATGAATCCATGGAGGGCTAGGTGGAGCTGCACATCTCTAGAGATGAAGGTGTAGGAAAAGCCCGAGGGAGGGGTCAAGTGCATCATCAGTTTGGAGTTTCTTCATGCCCACTAGAGATCTAAGTCCAACCCTCCTTGAATTCCACTGATTCTTATCTACCGCCAATTTGCCTTAACCAACAGTAGGCCATCAGATTCTTATTTAGAGGATGCATGGAATAAAAAGTAAAAATAAAGATTTCCCTTCCATTTGTGTACATTTTGGGATGGTACACATCTCCGTTTCTTAGCCGAGGGAGCCAGCGTTGTCCAAAGAAGCTTCCGTGGTCATGTAGCCGGCATGACTATATGCCAAGGCATTCAGAATGCTGTTATCTTCCACCAAAGTTATACCTATTTATCTACTCGCATTTGCATGCTTTCGAACTGCTAAGTTGGCAAAAGTTGGGGTAAGTAACAGGAGCTCACCTCCATTGTGCAGTGCTCGGGTCTCAAACCTGGGCTGTCAGCTTTCCAGATGACAGGCTCAATGTTTTTAACCGCTAAGCCATCATGTCCCCTTCATGGAATACACTTGTACTCATTTTGGATCTAACCCGGACTCCCAATTTCTTGTGGCTGAACATAATATTTTTCGAATACATGGGGACTTTAGGACAGGGACGGTAGGCACGCTGGTGAGCTTATGCACGCCCCTTACAGACCTCTTAGGAATGGGGTGAGGTCGATGGTAGACAGTTTAAGGTTAAAGATTTGGGGGTTTGGGGAAGAAACTACAGAGTCGGGTAACGTATTGCAGGCATTGACCACTCTGTTGCTGAAGTCGAATTTTTTGCAATCAAGTTTAGAGCGGTTTACATTAAGTTTGTATCTATTGTGAGCTCATGTATTGTTTCGGTTGAAGCTGAAGTAGTCATTGACAGGTAGGACATTGTAGCACACACTTGACCTGGTGTTCCTCTCGAGGCAGTGGAGACATGATAGGTATTCTTTTGCGAACGGAGGAGTGTAGTACTCGTCTCGTGAAATATCTCTGGGCATTCTCAATTGTATTAATGTCCGATATGAAGTGTGGGTTCCAGACAGATGAGCTGTATTCGAGAATTGGTCTAGCAAATGTTTTATACGCTCTAGTTAGAAGTACAATATTACCAGAGAAGAAGCTACGCAAGATTAGGTTAACCACTCTTAATGCCTTCTTAGCAATGCTGTTGCAGTGGGCTCTGGCACTTAGATCATTAGAGAGGAGTACTCCAAGGTCCTTAACAGAGTGAGGATCGTCAACAAAGTCGTCAATAAGGTGCCTCCTGCATCATCTGTAATGGCTTCCACATTAAAAAGAGGACTTCAGATGCAGAGAGGGAGATATACACATACCTCTCTCTGCAGTACATCATAGAAATCATTTAGAAGAAGGTATGGATGGAATCCAACATCTGCTCAGTATGGGAATCCAAACTAAAACATATCCACTTCCAATAAAGAGAGGGCAGTTATATTTCTGGATCACGTACAGTGAGATGTTCATGATTTTGTCTTGACTTGTAGGAACTTTGAGAGAAAAAGAACTTTTTGTGTCAGACAACCCCATCAAATACTTGGAAGTAGTATTGTGTATCAATAGCCCTGGTGGCTCAGTGGTTAGAATGCAGTATTGCAGGCAACTCTGCTCACAGCCAGGAGTTCGATCCTGACCAGCTCAAGGTTGATTCAGCCTTCCATCCTTCCCAGGTCTGTAAAATGAGGACCCAGATTGTTGTAGGCAACTTGCTGACTCTGTAAGGCGCTTAGAGCAGGCTGTAAAGCACTGTGAAGCGGTATCTAAGTCTAAGTGCTACTATTACTGCCATCCCCTCAATATGCTACTCGCAAGGCTAAACCTACTTCTGTCCCTCAATCTCTCCTAGAGAGAATCACAACCAATGAAATTGGTTCTTTCCTTTGGAAACCTTCCTTGTTTTGATGCAACCTAAAAACACATTTCTCCTTTTAGCAGCTATGACATACATGGCTGACTCACAGTTTTTATCCATTTGGGCTGTGCTGTACTTCAAATTCAGTCTCAGAAAGGCGTCTTGGAGCATGTGGGAGTGTGAATGTTGCAGCTCCCTGCAAAGCCACAAAGCAGATATAGTTTTCCTAGGACATTTAGAGAAGGAATTGCCCAGCAACATTCTGGGTCATTGGCATTGACTTCAAACTCCCTTATAGGTAGGAAATTTCGTTCTCATATTCAGTCAAGAGCAGCCTTCCTATCACTTAGATGCATTATTCCTTTTTCTCTATTCTTGGATGAGGGACACCAAGTCTAGACCTTCTCTAGGAGATTTTTGTAGCCACCATGTACAAACGTGTGAATCTCTGCTCATTGGATTTCGTTTTTAGTCCTGGATTAGTCTCCTGGACCTTGTCTGCCCTTCTTCATTTCCTCTAAATCCTTCATAACATGTGACAAGAATTGGTTAAGTCCTTCAAGTGAGCAGTTGGGTCAAAGAAGAACACAACTGTCAACAGCTAGGATTGGAACATATACTTCAGTCAGTTGATGGAGAGGCATTGACAGGGGGTGGGGGTGATTATTGTGTGTCTGTAGGAGAAGGAGTGGCAGAAGCTGGGGGTGGAGTTAAAAGAGGGATTAGCCTAGAATCCCCACATAGCCACATGCAGATTAAGTCCAACTTCCCTTGAATTCCATGGACCCTTATCTATTTTCAAGCAGATGCTAACCATTAATTGAGAAGATTTCTGTCCATATCTAGCAATAAATCAGTTTAATTAGACCTTCACATGTGGACCTGGTCTTTCACACCTTAAAGTGTCTAGGTGGTGCAAAATGGGGCAAGTCCATGATTCATATCATTTCTGTAACAATATCATGTCACACATGACTTCATCGTGGCTTCTTCTGATGCAGCCTAAAACTGTGTTTGCCCATATTTGATAGAAAAAATCAAGAATTATATATTTCATATTTAATTTGCAGACGAGTACTAATTTCAAGGATTTTTTTCACCCCGGCCATGATTGAGCAAGCAATTTCCCTATCCTAAGCCTACACATTTAATGTTTGTTCCCTTAACAAATAAGGAAACCTTTCACACAGAGATAATCCTTGACTTTATGACCATAATTAAGCCTAAAGTTTCAGGTGCTAAGCAAGACAGTTGTTAAATGAGTTTTGCCCCATTTTACGACCTTTCTTGCCACAATTGTTAAGTGAATCACTGTAGTTGTTAAGATAGTAACACAGCTGTTAAATGAATCTGGCTTCCCCATTGGTTTTGCTTGTAAGAAGGTCGCAAAAGGGGATCACATGACCCTGGGACATTTATGCAACGGTCATAAATACATGCCAGTTGCCAAGGGTCTGAATTTTGCCCATGTGACCATGGGATGCTGCAACAGTTGTGTGAAAAACAGTCATGTCGCTTTTTTTCAGTGCCATTGTAACTTCAAATGGCCGCTAACGAATGGTTGTTAAGTCAAGGATTACCTGTATGTATCCATACCACCATCTTGGGAACTGCATTTCTGCTTCATTTGGTCTCCGAGTCAAGTTTTACACTTCGTTACAAGCAAGTGCATGAACTCCAGGGAAGGAAAATTTAAGACCTTCCTTGTTTCCTGGCCATTGATCAAGAAAGAAATCCCACAATGTACAGTATAGGCAACAAATAATAAAATGGGAAATACTTGACTGCTAGTCTAGTGAAGAGAAGAACCAGGGGAGACACGATAGCAGTCTTCCAATATTTGAGGGGCTGTCACAGAGAGGAGGGGGTCAAGCTATTTTCCAAGGCACCCGAAGGCCAGACAAGGAATAATGGATGGAAACTGATCAAGGGGAGATTCAACCTAGAAATAAGGAGGAATTTTCTGACAGTGAGAACAATCAAGCAATGGAACAGAAGTTGCCTTCGGAAGTTGTGGGAGCTTCATCACTGGAGGCTTTTAAGAAGAGACTGGACTGCCATCTGTCATAAATGGTGTAGGGTTTCCTGCTTGGGTGGGGGTTGAACTAGATGACCTACAAGGTCCCTTCCAACTCTGTTAATCTGCAATCTGTAAATCTGAATTCAAAGTGCATGGCATATATGCACAAACAGGCCTCATCCAGGAAGGGGAAAGTGAAGCCCAGGGAAATTCTACCTCTTCTTTTATGAATGCAACGTTTTAGAAAACTACTTAAAATGGAACCCTGCAAACATCTGGCATGCTCTTTGATTATGGAAACATCCTGGATTAGAGGAAAATTAGAGGGGGGGGGAAACTAAAGGTTTTTAAGAAGAGATTGGAGAACTATTTGTCTGTGATGGTATAGGGTTTCCTGCTTCAGCAGGGGGTTGGACTAGAAGACCTCCAAGGTCCCTTCCAACTCTGTTATTCTGTTAAAATGCTCCCTGCGATGTTCAAATGGTGACTCTTTGTGGCAGTGTTTCTCAACCTTGGCAACTTTAAAACGTGTGAACTTCAACTCCCAGAATTTCCCAGTCATGATTATGTCTAGTAAATTGTAGATTGAAAACCTCTAAGGTAATGTGTCTCCTCCATCTTCTTAACTACACGTCCACTTCAAGATGCATGAACTTCAACTCCCAGAAGTCCCCAACCGTTATTATATCTAGTAAATGGCATATTCCACAATGGTCATGAAAGTTGGAACTTAAAAAAGCAAGACCAGAAAAAAATTGACTCGTTTCAGCTGTGGTGCTGGAGAAGGCGCCTTCGTATTCCTTGGACAGCAAAGGTGACTAACAAGTGGAGCACATAAAAACCAGACATGTCACTAGAAGAAGAAAAAATCATAAAATAACTTATTTTGGCCATGTCATGCAGGAGAATTCATTAGAGAATGCAATTATGTTTAGAAGAGTTAGCGGTCAAAGGAAACCAGGCCGTCCAAGAACACAGTGGCTGGGCACCATCAAAGCTGACACCATCCAGAGCATAGGAAAAAAAAGTAGTGCAAGATCAGAAGATGTGGCCCATAGAATCGCCAAAAGTCAGACACGACCAGGGGTGAAATGCTACTGTTTCGGCCCGGTCCGGGTGTACCGGTAGCGGCGGCCACCAGTGGTTCAGAGAACTGGTAGCGGTGGCAGCGCGAGGCTCCGCCCACCCGCCCGGACATCACCATTTTATGTTTTTAACCCTCTGCGCATGCGCAAAGCATTCTGTGCATGTGCAGAGGGTGAAAAAGCATGTGCGACGGGCACGTACGCACTTCTGAACCGGTAGGGAAGGTAAGTAGATTTCACCGCTGGACACAACTGAATGGTTGACATCATCATCATCATCAAATTGTATACCGAAAGCCTCTAGGGCAGTATATCTCAACCTTGGCAACTTAAAGAGTGTGGACTTCAACTCCCAGAATTCCCCAGCCATGATTAAGTCTAGTAAATTGTATATGGAAAGCCTCTAAAGCAGTGTTGTTTCTCAGTCCTGGCAACTTCAAGATGGGTGTCCCAAAGGTGCTTTTCTTTCAAAAGGCAACTGGAGTTTCTTGTTTTGTTTGAAGACCTTTCACTTCTCATCCAAGAAGCTTCTTCACTTCTGATTGCATGGTGGAGAATGGAAGGATTTATATGACAACCACGACTTGGATGACCGAGAATCTGCATAGACATTCAAGACGTGTGGATTTCAACTCTCAGAATTCTCCACACATCGTGAAGTTGTGGAGGTTGAGAAACACTGCTTTATGGAATAAAAGAAGGAGCACGTAAGCAGCTGAGAGATAGCCAAACAATGTCTTAGTGACCTATCTCTCATCATAATTCAGGAAGAGATTAATGTTGTAAGATATGACTACCAACATAAAGGGACAAGCATAACTTGGCCCTCACTATTGGTGACAGAAGTGCTGTGTGAAGGCCAACAAACATTGGTTCAAATGTTGACTTCAAAACTTGCCTAAGTTAAAAGAGAGCAGAAATGATGCTTCGCTCATTTGACCCATGGACTTTGACCCATGGACGCCATGGAGATGATGAGTGAAGACAATATTCAGAGCAGATTAAGTGTGCCTGAGCTTCACGGAAATCAACAACATGCGAAATTGTGCAGGAAAAAAAACACTTCAATTCTCTAGATACTGGAATGTGTTATATTCTCGGGTCTCTTACATAGGTGCAGGAGCAGAGAGGTCAAATGAACGGAATTAAATCGGCCTACTATGGCGACATGGGAGAGAACAAAATGGACGGCCAAGAGGGTAACAGCTAAAATTGCAAAGAGGAATGATGCAAATGCATGCACACCTCACCAAGGGCATCATTCTAGAAATGAGGGTTGTTTTTGCTCACAACAATGCAGCCTAAATCTCTCCACGTTTGCGGTGTTTTTTAGCTCTGACATCGATCTGACCCCTTGACTTACTGAGCGATAGCGTCATTTTTTTCTTCTTCATGGTTTTAATCATGGAGGAAATTCCCTGTACCCTTTAGAGCGTAAAGTCATGCAAAAAATAAATAAAACAAATTTTAAAAAAAACACCCCACCCTGCGCAAAACTCAGCCGCTTCATTTTGGCAGTAACGAGGAGAACTGCATCGCCCAACTGTGTGAAATGGTGGAGAAAGAAGTCCACGAACACCAGCATGCAGAACAGCCATTGGTGGTGAAGGGATGGGTGTGGTGGCTTGCTTTTTGCTTTTGAGGGAGGAAGCTTTGGGCAGGTATCGTTAAGATATACAAAGTTGAAGTTTACAGGACAAGAAAAAGCCAGCCCAGATCTCCACCTTCCCACATCCCTCCCCACCCCCCCACCCTCCTGTAGAGAAGATTAAATTGGCTTGCTTGAAGGAGTCCATATTGAGTCTGAAATCCCGTCCCCTGTGGAGGAGAGAGGTATAGACCCACTGGGAGTGAAAGGGTCGGTGTCTGTGTCTGTTTCCCCCTCAGCCAAATAGCGTTTTTCCTTCATCCAACTGCTTCCGCCATTTGGGCCGAACAGGAAATCATCTCTGTCTTGAGAAATGCTGAACCCGCTCGGGGAGCGTTCCAGTTCCTCGTGATTGACCGAGAGCAGGGATAAGGGGGTGTCGCTGTCTCTTTGCCTCTGTCTTGAGGAGAATCTGTCCGAATGGGAGCTCCAGAGCTCTCTCGGCGGGGACTGGAAGGAAACCTGAGGGTCCATGAAAGTCACTATTGGCAGGACTGTGGGCCTTTCTGAGTAGGCAGTGGAGAAGGGCATGGTTTGCCATCGGCCTGAGTTCTGGTCACTGAAAGGCAGTGAAAGTGGGTTGTGACCACAGTCCTGGCTTGAGTACCCAAAAGGAGGGACTTTGTTCACGGGAACGTGGTGGAAGCTTGGAGACAGTTCATGAATAGAAGGCTTGGAGTACTTGTAAATGATGGATTTCAGTTCAGAAAAGCGGTTGTCCTCAGCCGGAGACGTGGCTTCTTTCAAAGGACACCCGTCGGTGACCTGGACCTGCAGTTGCCCCAGATGCTGCTTGTGCATGTCTACTAAAAAATCCAGCTTCTTCCCCATGTCGTGGACCTAAAAGACAGCAGCCATCAGAACTCAGCTGGAATAAACAATTGGTTATCTCGACTAAGAGCAAACTATTCCCCAAATGAAAATTGACCTCGGTCGAGACCATTACAAAGGTCAAAGGTCATCACAAACAAATGCAGCAACAGCATAACACTTTAGATCTGTTATGAAGGAGATGTTGAGATCTTTGAAAAAGGGCAGAGAAGATGCTGCGACTTTGAAAATGAGATGTTCGGGGTTTTTTTTAAATGAGATGAAATTTTAGATGTTTTAGACTTTGGAAAAAGTGCAGAGCAACTAGGATGATTAAAGGCCTGGAGATTAAAACATATGAAGAACAGTTCCAGGAACTGGGTATGGCTGGTCTAGAGAAAAGAAGGACTAGGGGTGACATGATAGCAGTGCTTCAATATTTATGGGGCTGCCAGAAAGAGGAGGGAGTCAACTTATTTTCCAAAGCACCAGAAGGCAAGACAAGAAACAATGGATGGAAACTAGTCAAGGAGAGAAGCAACCTGGAATTAAGGAAAAACTTCCTAAGAGTGAGAACAATTAACCAGTGGAACAGCTTGCCTTCAGAAGTTGTGGGTGCTTCATCACTGGAGGTTTTTAAGAGACTGGACAACCACTTGTCTGAAATGGTATAGGGCCGTGATGGCGAACCTATGGCACGTGTGCCACAGGTGGCATGCAGAGCCCTCTCTGCGGGCATGCGAGCCATCACCCCAGCTCAGCTCCACCACGCATGCGCCTCCCGCCAGCCAGCTGGTTTTCGGGTCTCTTCCCCACATGCGCGGGGGGCGGGGCGCATGCAGGAGACGCGTGCACATGTGCGGGGGGAGCACAGAGGGAGTGTGGGGGGAGCGCGGGGGTCGCACGTGCATGCGGGGGG
>QLTV01000619.1:120461-131650 GCA_003457575.1 Thermophis baileyi | reverse complement strand
ATAAAATTGTGATATGATGATATAGATTATCAAAAGTGAACATTAAATTTGGATAAGGAAGTTAGGAAGGAGGGAAGAGAACAAACTATGATATATTAACCATGATACAAGGTTTGCAAATAAGAATTATATATAGCAATAGCACTTAGACTTATATACCGCTTTACAGTGCTTTACAGCCCCCTCTAAGCGGTTCACAGAGTCAGCATATTGCCCCCAACAATCCGGGTCCTCATTTTACCCACTCAGAAGGATGGAAGGCTGAGTCAACCTTGAGCCGGTGAGATTTGAACCGCCGAACTGCAGCTAGCAGTCAGCTGAAGTAGCCTGCAGTACTGCACTCTAACCACTGCGCCACCTCGGCTCTATATGATGATATACATTATATAAAATGGGGGGAGGGAAAATTTTTTGATGATGAAATTAGAAAGGATAAAGGGAAAAATGATTACATTATAGTGGAAAACTGTAAGAAAATTATAAATTCATATAATTGTTATATTTAAAGGTCTTTATTTGAGATTTATGTATTTTAAAAATGTGATTCTATATTGAAGAGTTTTATTGATGATTAGTAGATTGGAATGTGTTAGGAATTTGGTAAAAGCTATTAGCCAATGGATGGATATATAGTGGTAAATTACAAATTAAGGGCATTTAGAGAAGACTGAAAAATTGAGGAAAGGGTGGAATTGGCCAAAAGATTAAAATATAATTGAAAGGATAAATATGATATGAGTTATAATAGATAATGAATAAATATATGGAAGAAAAGCAATAGTGATACTCAGACATCAAAAATATATGATTAAATTGGCAATGTTAGGAATGATAAATATACCTAGAAAAATATAGTATATGTAAAAATTTAGATATAGGAAAGATTAAATTTAAGAATCACCGATGATTGGATGAATTTAGGGATTGAAATATTTGTCTGTTAACAATAAAATAGATTAGAATTAGACATACTCAGGGAAGGGATAAGAGGGAAGAAGAGGAAGTAGAGAAGGAAAGGGAAAGGGAGAGGAGGGAAGTAGGAAAGAGGGAGAGAAGGTAAGAGGAAGAGAGCGAGATAGAAGGAGGGGAGTTACTTGAAGTATTGTGGGAAAACAGACGAATGACAAAAATATAAAAGGTGTAAAACCAAGATGTATTTTAAGGCATATTGAATAGAAATGTATAATTATATTTATTTGGATGTGATCTATGGAATATGTATTTAGATCTGTTGGAAAAAAAATAAAAAACTTATTAGAAAGTCATCCGGCGCTATGAATTCTGGCAACGGATGCAGCAGGAGGGCGAGACAATAAATCAGTATATCGCTGCCCTCCACAAAGCCGTAGGTCACTGTGAATTCAGGGACCTAATGACATTCTGCTGGACCAACTCATATGTGGCGTCCAAGACATCCGCCTGCAGCGCTGGCTTCTGGCAAGAACTAATCTAACCTTGGCGATTGCTCTGGACGAAGCCAGAGCAGCTGAATCCTCCACTAAAGCTGCCGAATTGCTGAACAAGTTCGCGGCATCAAAAGCTGAAGCCAAGCCGCTGACCTCGGTGCACAAGGGCACCTACGAGGACTCGGCGAGCAGTGACGAGAAAGTTTGCCGCACGGAACGAAAAAGGGTGCCCAAGCAGGGCGACAGCTGTCAGGACTGTGCCAGCTGCGGTGGCCAACATCCAAGATATTCCTGCCGTTTCAGGGACGCAGTCTGCAAACGGTGCAGCAGGAGAGGCCATTTGGCCAAAGTCTGCCGTGCCATTTTGCCTGCCGACCGCGGTCATGCACCTGACGCCGCACGCAACAAGCTGTCAAAACCATTTCAGCGGGAAGATTGGAAACCGTGCTGCAGAGCCGCCACGCAAGGGCCTCCAGACACAAATCAGACATGCGTTGCCTGGGCCAGCCTTCCCTGCAAGTCCAAGCTGACCGTCACTGTGACCATTGACGGCGTGCCTTGCATCATGGAAGTGGACACCGGCTCCGCGGTCTCCATCGTTTCCTGGGAGACCTTGAAACTCGCCCTTCCAAGCCTCCAGAAGAGCCGCCTCAAGCAGCACCACATCAAGCTCTCTGACTATCAGGGGAACCGCATCCCCGTCATCGGCCAAGGCCAGTTCCTGGTCAAGTTCAACCAGTTTGAGGGACCATTGCAGCTCACTGTGGTCAGCGGTAACCTTCCAAGCCTCCTGGGCTTGGATTGGTTCGACGCCCTCAGAATGGGGGTGACCGGCATCAACTCCATTGCCAACCCTGCCTTCGCCGACCTGTTCCAGGAGTTCCAGGATGATTTTAGCCAGGACCTGGGCAAGTATGTGGGCACTCCTATCGCGTTTAATCTAGACCCGAATGTTGCCCCAATTAGGCTTAAGCCCAGGCGGGTCCCCTTAGCATTGCGCCCTAAGATAGACCGTGAGCTCGACAAACTAATCCGGCAGGGGATCCTTGAGCTGGTCAACCACGCCAAGTGGGAGACCTCAATAGTGACACCTGTTAAAGGGGACGGCACCATCAGGATCCGCGCGGATTACAAATGCACGCTGAATAAGGCATTGCAGCAGAGCGCCTATCCGGTGCCGATTGTCCACCATCTTCTACATTCCCTGGGGCCTGGCCGCCTTTTTGCTAAACTCGACTTGGTGCAGGCATAGCAGCAGCTGCCGGTAGATGGCACTACTGCTGAGGCGCAGACCATTGTGACTCATAGGGGGACGTTCAAGTGTCAGGGGCTGCAGTTTGGAGTCAGTGTGGCCCCGGGGTTGTTTCAGAGTGTGATGGAACGCCTGTTGCAGAACATTCCCTGGGTCGTGCCGTATTTCGACGATGTGCTGATCTCAGCCTGTGACCAGGAACAGCTCCGCGCCCGAGTCAGAATGGTCCTGTCAAAACTGCGAGCTGCTGGCCTTAAAGCCAAGTGCAGCAAATGCTTGCTGGGTGTGTCAGAAGTCGAGTTTTTGGGCTACCGCATAGATAGCAATGGCATACACCCCACTGAAAGCAAGCTCTGGACTATCCACGAAGCACCCACCCCAAGAAATCAAAGCGAGCTCCAAGCGTTCCTTGGTTTCCTTAATTTTTATAGCCTCTTCCTGTGGAACAAGGCTACCATTGCCGATCCCTTGCACAGACTCTTGGCAAAGAATGCCCCATGGGTCTGGGGTCCCAGGGAAGCCAAGGCCTTTCGGGCTGTCAAACAACTTTTAACTATAGACAGTTTCCTTATCCAATACAACATCACTCTGCCCCAAGTCCTAGTTTGTGATGCTCCCCCTTTTGGCGTCGGGGCGGTATTGAGCCACAGACTCCCAAATGGTACTGAGGCCCTGGTAGCCTATTACTCAAGGACCCTGTCCAGCGCTGAGAGAAACTACAGCCACCTGGACAGGGAGGTGCTGGCTGCCATCGCCAGGGTCAAGAAATTCCACGAATACCTTTTTGGGAGGGATTTTGAGTTGGTGACGGACCACAAACCTTTGTTGGGGCTGCTAGTTGGGGACCACCCCACCCCGGCTGCCCTGTCCCCACGTTTCGCCAGATGGGCCATTTTCCTGTCTGCTTATTCCTATCGGCTGGTGCACCAGCCCGGAAGGGACATGGGCAACGCTGATGCCCTGAGCAGGTTTTCCTCTGCCCGACCTGTTGACTGACATTTCACCGGACGCCCCTGTTCTACTTATTGACCTTGCAGACTCTGGACTTGTCACCTTGGCTGAGGTGGCGAGGCATACAGCCAGGGACTCCTCGTTCAAGACTATTTTAGCAATAGCAATAGCACTTAGACTTATATACCGCTTTATAGTGCTTTACAGCCCTCTCTAAGCGGTTCACAGAGTCAGCATATTGCCCCCAACAATCTGGGTCCTCATTTTACCCACCTCGGAAGGATGGAAGGCTGAGTCAACCTTGAGCCGGTGAGATTTGAACCGCTGAACTGCAGCTAGCAGTCAGCTGAAGTAGCCTGCAGTGCTGCACTCTAACCACTGCGCCACCTCGGCTCTTTTGCACTGGGTGTGGTGGGGATGGCCGAAGGACCCAGTCAGAGCTGAATTCAAGCCGTTCACGCAAAGGCAGCACAAACTGTCAGAACAAGGAGGCTGCCTCCTCTGGGGTGACCATGTGGTCATTCCACCCAGCCTGCATGCTGACATACTTAGGACTTTGCATGAGGGCCATCTGGGGATTGTCTGGATGAAAGCCCTCACTAGGAGCTATGTGTGGGGGCCTAACATGGATTCAGAAATCCAGAATTGGGTTGCAAGGTGTAGGCCATGCCAGGAGCCCAGGCCGGCTCCCCCGAGGGCCCCGGTATGGGACTGGGACAAACCAAAAGCCTCTTGGTCGAGGTTACATATTGATTTCGCTGGCCCCTTTCATGGCCAGACATTCATGATCCTAGTGGATTCCTACTCCAAATGGATTGAAATATTTTTAATGGGCTCCACATCAGCCAAGGCTGTAATTAAAGTACTCAGGTGATTGTTCACCACCCATGGGCTGCTGATGTCCTGGTGTCCGATAATGGGCCACAGTTCACCGCTACTCTATTTGAGGGGTTCTTAGTGGAATTGGGGATCCGCCATGCCCTATCAGCGCTGTTCCACCCCGCGACGAATGGCTTGGCTGAATGATCCATAAGATTGGCCAAAGAGGCCCTAGGACGACTAGGCCCAGGTGATTGGCAAGCCAGGGTGGACAAATTTCTCCTTTCCCAACATATCACCCCTTGCACAGCCCGGCAGAAATGCTAATGGGTCGCAGGCTCCGATCAGTGTTGGACCGCCTGCACCCAAATTATGCACCAATAGCGAAAAAGACCAAACCGTCAGGTCCTTCAACATAGGATACCTAATTTTTGCAATAAATTATGCTGAGCGGTCCCTATGGCTACCTGGGGAGGTTGAGAAAATCACAGGCCCAATGTCATACATAATCAGGCTTAATGATGGCCGACAATGGAGAAAGCACATTGACCAACTTAGAAATCAAGTAAGGGGCGAAGTACAAAATCCGGAAACTGAAAATAATTATACTCCTTCCCTAGCTAACTCAAGCCTGATGGAGTCGGAAGACTTACCTGAAGCACCAGGAGTCCAGCGCCGATCGCATGATGAACCGGTTCCAATATCCAAAGAGGCCACTCCCTTTTATAGGGAGCTGTCAGATGTTAGGACCAATAGCGTTTGAGCATTTTCCCACTCAAACGCTGCTGGGTGAAACCATGTAACTGTCAGTACACAACACCCCCTCCCTTCTCGATGGAGCAATCCATGCAGCATATGTAATCACGCAGGTAGGCGGGGCGTTTAGGAACCCTCCCTGACCTGCGCAGCTCAGTCGTTGGTGAGGCAGCAGCCTGAGTGGACAGGTCTGTTGCTGCTCCGAGGTCTGAGCTTGGAAGCTCCTGGAAGCTTTTGGACGTGGCCTCTTTGGACTTTGGAACCGGTTCGTCATGCGATCGCCGCTGGACTCCTGGTGCCTCAGGTAGGTCCCCCGGCTCCATCGGGCTTGAGTCAGCTAGGGAAGGAGTATAATTATTTTCAGATTGTTGATTTGGTAGTTCGCCTGTTACACGCCTTCTCATTTGGTCGATGTGCCTTTTCCATTGTCAGCCATTGTTAAGCCTGATTAAATAGGACATTGGGCCTAGGATTTTTTCAATTTCCCCAGGTAGCCATAGGGACCCCTCGGCGTAATTTCGGGCGAATACCAGGTCTCCCCTGGTGAAGGAGCTGGTGGTTTGGTCTGGCTTCTTGGTTTCTTTTGGGGTGTAGTTTGGGTGCAGGCGGTCTAAGACCGAATGGAGCCTGCGACCCATGAGTAATTCGGCTGGGCTGCGACCGGTGGCCGCACACGGGGTGATGTGTTGGGTCAGTAGGAATTTGTCCATCCTGGCCTGCCAATCTCCTGGGCCAAGCCTTCCTAGGGCCTCCTTGGCTTATCTGACAAATCATTCAACAAGGCCATTCGTAGAACGGTGGAACGGCGCGGACAGGGCATGGTGGATCCCTAAGTCCGCTAGGAACCCCTCAAACTGGGTGGCCATAAACTGTGTTCCGTTATCGGACACCAGAACATCTGGAAGTCCGTGGGTGGTGAATAGGCGCCTGAGGACTTTGATTACGGCCTCGGCAGGGGTAGATCCCATTAACATTATCTCGACCCACTTTCAGTATGCATCGACTAAAATCAGGAAAGTTTGGCCATGAAAGGGGCCAGCAAAATCGATATGCAAACATGACCAAGGGGCTTTTGGTTTGTCCCAATCGTGTACCGGGGCCCTTGGGGGAGCTGGCCTGGACTCCTGGCAAGGCCGACAACATTCTATCCAATTTTGGATTTCCGAATCCATATTCGGCCACCAGACATAACTCCTAGCGAGGGCTTTCATCCGGACAATCCCCAGATGGCCCTCATGTAATGTCCTAAGTATGCCAGCACGCAGGCTGGGTGGAATGACCACACGGTCACCCCAAAGGAGACAGCCTCCTTGCTCTGACAGTTTGTGCTGTCTCTGTGCGAACGGCTTGAGTTCGGTTTTGACAAGGTCCTTCGGCCATCCCCTCCACACCCAGTTCAAAACAGTTTTGAGTGAGGGGTCCTTGGCCGTGTGCTTAGCCACCTCAGCTGAGGTAACGAGGCCAGAGTATGCGAGGTCGATGAGTAGGACCGGAGCGTCCGGGGAAATGTCAGTGAGCAAGTCAGGCAACGGGCACCTGCTCAGAGCATCCGCGTTGCCCATGTCCTTTCCGGGCCAGTGCACAAGCCGATAGGAGTAGGCCGACAGGAAAATGGCCCACCTGGTGAAACGAGGGGACAAGGCCACCAGAGTGGGGCGATCCCCTGTGAGCATTCCCAGGAAAGGTTTATGGTCCGTTACCAATTCAAAATCCCTCCCAAAAAGATATTCATGGAATTTCTTGACCCCAGCCACGGCAGCCAATGCCTCCCTGTCCAGCTGGCTATAGTTCCTCTCAGCACTGGAAAAGGGTCCTCGAGTAATAAGCGACTGGGGCCTTGGTTCTATTTGGGAGTCTGTGGCTCAAAACTGCCCCAACACCAAAAGGGGAGGCGTCACACACAAGGACCAGGGGCAGAGTGGTGTTATATTGTATGAGAAAACTGTCAGTTGTCAGAAGTTGTCTGACAGCCTTAAAAGCTTCAGCTTTCCTGGGCCCCCAAACCCAAGGGGCATTCTTTGCCAGGAGTCTGTGCAAAGGATCGGCAACAGTAGCCTTGTTTCTCAGGAAAAGGCTATAAAAATTGAGAAGCCCAAGGAAGGCTTGGAGCTCTGATTGATTTTTTTGAATGGGCGCTTCGTGGATGGCCCTAAGCTTGCTGTCCATGGGATGGATGCCATTTCCATCTATTCGATACCCCAAGAACTCGACTTCAGGCACCCCCAACAAGCATTTACTGTGCTTGGCTCTAAGCCCCGCGGCGCGCAGTTTTGTCAGGACCATTCTGACATGGGAGCGGAGCTGTTCCTGGTCACAGGCTGAGATCAGCACGTCGTCGAAATACGGCACGACCCCGGGAATGTTCTGCAACAGGCGTTCCATCACACTCTGGAACAACCCCGGGGCCACGCTAACTCCAAACTGCAGCCTGTGACACTTGAACGCCCCCCTATGAGTCACAATTGTCTGCGCCTCAACAGTAGCGCCATCTACAGGCAGCTGCTGGTATGCCTGCGCCAAGTTGAGTTTTGCAAAAAGGTGGCCAGGCCAAGGGAGTGTAGTAGATGATGCACAATCGGCACGGGATAGGTGCTCTGCTGTAACACCTTGTTCAGCGTGCACTTGTAGTCAGCGCAAATCCTGATGGTGCCGTCCCCTTTAACGGGTGTCACTATCGGGTCTCCCATCTAGCATGGTCGACAGGTTCAAGAACCCCCTGCCGGATCAGTTTGTCGAGTTCACTGTCAATCTTGTGCCGCAGGGCCAGAGGAACCTGCCTGGGCTTTAATCTGATCGGGGCAACCTTGGGGTCAAGGCTAAAAGAAATAGGGGTGCCCACATACTTGCCCAGGTCTTGGCAAAAAATGTCCTGGAACTCCTCAAACAGGTCATCGAATTCAGGGTTGGTGATGGAGTTGATGCCGGTCACCCCCAGGCCAAGGGCGTCGAACCAATCCAAGCCCAGGAGGCTTGGAAGGCTACTGCCAACCACCGTGTGCTGGAGAGGCCCCTCAAAATGGTTGAACTTCACCAGCAAACAGCCTTGGCCGATGACGGGAATGCGATTTCCCTGGTAGTCTGAGAGCTTGATGTGGTGCTGTTTGAGGCGGCTCTTCTGGAGGCTCGGGAGGGCGAGCTTCAGGGTCTGCCAGGAGACAATGGAGACTGCGGAGCCGGTGTCCACCTCCATGAGGCACAGAGCGCCGTCGATGGACACAGTGACGGTCAGCTTGTTGTTGTAAGGCAGGCTAGCCCAAGCAACGCGAGTCTGGTTGGTGTCCAGCTGTTCCAACACTTGGTTTTTTTGGCGCGGCTTCCAAGCTTCCCGCCGAAAAGGTTTTGACAGGTCGTTGCGTGTGGCGTCAGGCGGATGCGCATGGGAGACAGGCAAAATAGCACGGTAAATTTTTGCTAAATGTCCTCGCCACTCGCAGCATTTGCAAATGGCATCGCGGAAACGGCACGACGCCCTCAAATGCTGACCTTCACAGCTGGCGCAGTCAGCTCGCCTGTCATCCCTGTCAGATCTTAGCCTTTGGTCTGTGCAGCAGACATCTTCGTCACTGCTCGCTGAGTCCTCATAGGTGCCCTTGTGCACCGAGGCCGGCGGTTTGACATCGGTTTTAGAACCCGCAAATTTGTGCAGCGATTCAGCAGCTTTAGTGGACAATTCAGCTGCCCTGGCTTCGTCCAGCATGACGGCCAGAGTCAGATTGGTCTTCGCAAGCAGCCGGTGCTATAGGCAGATGTCCTGGACGTCGCATATGAGCTGATTGAGCAAGATATCATTTAGGTCACTGAATTCACAGTGACCCGCGGCTTTATGGAGGGCAGTGAAATACTGGTTAATTGTCTCGCCCTCCTGCTGCATCCGCTGCGGAAATTTGTAGCGCCGGACAACTTTGGAAGGAGTGTGAGCATAGTGGGTCTTCAAGGTCGCTTGCATGACCTGCCACGGTACGGATTGTACCGGGGTTGGGTCTGACAGGGCCTCTGCTGTGTCGAACACATCGTGGCCACAGTGACTCAAGAAAAGTGCTCTTTTTTCTGTTATCTGCCAGACCCAACAGATCGTTAGCTTCCAGGAAGCATTCAAGCTTCCTCATATACGACTCCCATTTCTCTTTCGCCGGGTTGAAAGGTGCAGGTGGGTGGAAGGCAGACATGCTCGGCGAGATGTCAGCAGAGTGTTCCACAATCTGCCTGGCTGGTTGCAATGCCTAAATCCAATCGTCTTCGTTCTCCAGCTCCCAAGCCCTCGTCACCACTGTTGAGTTGTGGGAATAATGACAGGAGACAGACTTCAAAAGGAACTTCTTTACTAGGCAACTTCTCTGTACAACCAGCAACTTGCAGTCTGACAGCTAGCCCTTTTATAGGGAGCTGTCAGATGCTAGGACCAATAGCATTTGAGCATTTTCCCGCTCAAACGCTGGACCTGGGTGAAACCATGTAACTGTCAGTACACAGCACCCTTCTTACATGATTTATTGTAACCAACCATTCAGTGATGAAGATTTAAAGCCCAAGCATCCTCAATAGATGGGATTTCCAAGTTCTACTTGAAAACCCCCGAATGGGAGAACCAAAAACATTTCTAAGGAACAAAACCTTTGCTGTCAAACTAGTCTTCCTATCAAGAGGTTTATTGCCATGTTCAATCAAAATATGTACCTTTTTTTTAATTAAGGCCATTAGAGTCCTGCCTTTTAAAGTAGTACAGAATGTTGCTATTTATTTTGAAAATAGCTTTCTAATAATGGCCTGGTTCCTCAATCAGCCACTTTGACATTTCCACTGTGGCAATGTAATATTTAATAAAGATAATGCACCACGTTCCACCATGTTCTTTAAATGTTATTTTCCATTCAGGTCCTTTAAATTGGATGTAAAAGTCATGCCGGTATTCGAACCTGAAGAGAAGATTTGAATCCTCAATGTATGCCCTCAATTTCATTCCAAAACATCAACGTTCAATAGATTAACAGATTAACAGAGTTGGAAGGGACCTTGTAGGTCATCTAGTCCAACCCCCTGCCCAAGCAGCAGACCCTACACCATTTCTGACAGATGGCAGTCCAGTCTCTTCTAGAAAGCCTCCAGTGGCGAAGCTCCCACAACTTCCGAAGGAAAAGCTGTTCCATTGGTTGATTGTTCTCAGTGTCAGAAAGTTTCTCCTTATTTCCAGGTTGAATCTCTCCTTGTTCAGTTTCCATCCATTATTCCGTCCACCATAGAATGATGGTGTTATTAATGAGTGGACTGAATATCAAAAGTCAAGAGTCAACCAGTGAGTGCAGCTATGGTGTTCTGGAAAATACTCTTCAGGTTTAAAAAGTGTGAATCTTAAAGTCCTAGGATTAAAAACTAGGAATCAAAATATGTTTCTTGACTTACAACCATTCACTTAGCAGCCATTCAAAATTACAATGGCGCTGGAAAAAGTGACTTCCAACCAGTCCTCACACTTATGACCACTGCAGCATCCCCAGGGACACACCATCAAAATTCAAGCACTTGCAATCAGTATGCGTTTATGATGGCTGCAGTGTCCCAGGAATGCCGTTTGGGAGCTTCCCAGGCAAGTTCCCACAAGCAAAGTCCATGGGGAATGCAGGGTTCACTTAACGACCGTGAGGTTCATTTAACAGCTGCTGTGATTCGCTTAACAACCATGGCAGAAAAGGTCAGAAAATAGACATGGCTCACTTAATGACTGCTTTGTTAGCAATGGAAATTCTGGTCGCAAATGTGGTTGTAAGTCGAGGATGATCTGTATTAGGAAAACAGTGCAGTGGTCCGTTTCAACTCAGCTCAGAAGGAAAGCGAGCAAAATAAATTAAGCAGGTTTATTAACCACGTAGGGATTCTAGGCTGATGTGTCTTTTGACTCCGCCTCCCCAGGTTCTGCCACTCCTGCTCCTGCAACTACATTCTAAGAAAGCTTACACATACAGAGAGAGAGAGAGAGAGAGAGAGAGAGAGAGAGAGAGAGAGATAGAGAG
>QLTV01000619.1:19064-43218 GCA_003457575.1 Thermophis baileyi | reverse complement strand
AGCGTAAATGGACTCCAGGGGATGGTAGAGAACAGGAACTCCTGGAGGAACGTTGTCCATGGGGTCGCAATGGGTCAGACACGACTTCGCAATTAAAAACAACAAAGTGGTTCTTCAGATGTTTGCAATCCAGAACATATGAATTGCTTAGTCATAAATCGGGATTTTTCCCACATTGAAATGGCTGGCTTGACCCAAACTGTGAAGCCAAAATCAAACAAAACACTCTCTGGGTTAGCAAGATCGGACAGGCACTGAAGTGTTTTGTCTGGTGTGAATGCAACCAGCTGTGTGGCTTATACAATGGATCATGATTAAGCAAATTATGGCTTAGTTCAATGGTGACTCAGGCCTCTGTTGGCTTAGAGAAGAATAGGTTGCTTCAGGCTATGAAGGGCTAGTTCAAAGGACTGCCTTATTTGCTGGTTCCCCAAAGAATCTTCTAAAAAGCAATTCACATTTATCACTTTTTACACTTTGAAAATCGGTACAAGTTTTTGGTGACTGTGAAAACACTGAAGAAACTACTAAAAAATAACTGCAACATCCAGAAAGGAAGACAAAGGATGTACTAAGAATCTCTACTGTAATGTTTTTCAGGTAGCAAATCATAATTTTGGAAAACTGAAGCTAATTACAAACTTTGCTAGTGAATTTCCAGGAATAATGTCCTTGGGCACAATAAAACAATATTGATCTCCATCACTTATTTCTGCAAAGCTGTGGGGAACAAGGAAGCAATTTAAATTCTAGACTTGTAACTTTACATATCCTGATATGATTTCTGGACCCAAACCTGTTGTTTTTTTATTAGCTGTACAATTGGAACATGCTCAGTACATGCTCCTGTAAAGTAATCACGCACCTCCCCCACCCCAGTCCTAGAGAATGAAATATTTTGGGGGATATTAAAAGAGGCAGAATATTACATTTCCCCAAAGGAGAAATGGAGAAATATGTTCTTAAAAGGCAGAAAACAGCCCCATTCTTTCTTAATAGCCTCCAGCAGATGCCTGAAGTCTTTAGAGATGGATATTTTGTGCCCATTAAGAAAATTAATTACCTAAGCGTAGTTCATAAAATTATCTGCTACAATGTCCTACCTGTCAATGACTACTTCAGCTTCAACCACAACAATACACGAGCTTACAATAGATCAGGGGTGGGTTCTAACTTACCTCGCCACCAGTTCGCTTCCTCCCGCGCTGTATGGCTGCGCTCGCATTGCGCGCTGCATGGCTGCACGGGCGCGTGCGCGCGGTGCTGAAAATTCGCAATTTTTTTTAAGCCAAAAACAAGATGGTGGTGCATGTGCCAGGGACTCGGCTTCTGTGCATGTGCAGAAGAAAAAAATCAGCAAAAAATTCCCCAAAATTTTTTTTCAAAAAAAAAAAGTTGGCGACATCCACAGACCGGCACTGACAGAACCAGCTCCGTGATGTCACCAGCGTTTTGCTACCAGTTCTATAGAACCGGTGCGAACCAGGAGGAACCCACCTCTGCAATAGATACAAACTTAAAGTGAACCTCTCCAAACTCGAGTGCAGGAAATATGACTTCAGTAACAGAGTGGTCAATGCCTGGAATGCACTACCTGACTCTGTGGTTTCATCCCCAAACCCCCAAAATTTTACCCTTAGACTGTCTACTGTCGACCTCACCCCATTCCTAAGAGGTCTTTAAAGGGCGTGCATAAGCGCACCAGCGTGCCTTCCGTCCCCTGTCCTAATGTCCCCCTTTATTCGTGTCCATTTCATGTATTCAATTCATGTTTATACTTATATGTACTATCTAATATGTGTTTGACAAAATAAATAAATAAAATAATAAAAAGACTGGGCCAGCCTATTCACAAATAAAACACCTTCACCTCCAGCGATGGAATTAAAGTTTACATCCCCCTCCACCCAAATTCTAAGAACAGGACATGACCTTTAGGACATAATACAGGGGTGTCAAACTCGATTTCATTGAGGGCTGCATCAGGGTTGTGTTTGACCTGGGGGGGGGATGGCATGGCGGGGGTCGATTTGGCCAGCCCGACATCACTCGTGTCGGGGGGCACCTGTGGTGGCCCAGGCAGAGCTGGGGGGATCCATTGTCTCCAGTGGAGAAAGGCTAGATCAGGGAGAGTGCCAAACCCTTGTCCTCCAGAGGAGCCTTGCTGTCTGCTGGTGGTCAAGTGCTAAGGCAGGACTTCCCTCCCTCCCTCCCTTCCTTCCTTTTCTTCTTTTTCCTTCCCTCTTCATTCTCCTTTCTTCTTTCCTTCCTTCCTTCAGTGCAATTAGTGAGAAAGAGCTGTTCTCAACTTTTGGTTCTGTAATCTCTCACTCTCATTATAACTTCCTTCCTTCCTTCCTTCCTTCCTTCCTTCCTTCCTTCCTTCCTTCCTTCCTTCCTTCCTTCCTTCCTTCCTTCTTCTTCTTTTTCCTTCCCTCTTCATTCTCCTTTCTTTTTCCTTCCCCTCTTTCCTTCTTTTTCCTTCCTTGCTCTCTTCCCATCTTTCCTTCTTTTAATTTGTCTTTCCTCTTTCCTTTTTTCCTTTCCTGTTCCCTTCTTGGATGCTCAAATGCAAAACATTTCTCCTTTTGTTTTGTTTTGCTTTTAGTTTGTTTTGCTAGTCCTCTGCCAGCAAAAATGGGGGGGGGGCTGAGCGCGACCCTCCCAAGCTCCATTTTCGCTGGCAGAGGCACCGCAGGCCAGTCATTCGCCTTTTCCTGGCTGCCCCGCGGGCCAGATCTAAGCACCCCGCAGGCCAGATCTGGCCCGCGGGCCTTGAGTTTGATACTCCTGACATAATAGGATTAACCCACCACCATTAGAGTAGCAAAAGACACTACAAGCTCACTACATTGCACAACCCCCTGTAGCATTTCAGAAACTGTATAAAAATCCTTGCACTCATCAAGCTAATTTGTCAGCTGCCCCAGAACTGCCTGCTGTGGTTGGTTGTGCTCATCAATAAACAGAGTCCTTCTTTCCAATCAGCCTCCATTCTATTTCCAGCGCCTTTCTCCCGGTTTGGAACCGGACCGGATTTTTCTTCCAACACTCCCATATTGATGGAGGGCTTTCTGAATTATTTAAATAAAGCAAAATGTTTGCTTCTATAAAAATAAAAATTAAAGAGACCACCGCTGTGAAATCTGACATATCGCTATTAGAAATTTCTTGAAACAGCACCTTGAAAATAAAGGAGTCAGCAACATAAAATATTATGCAAATCTGTGAATACTCTACAATTCAAAGCTTCCCAATTTCTAATTAACAAGAGAATAATTACAAACAGTATAATTTAAATATCCTGATGTTGGAGCATCTTAAAACATGTTTTTCTTGTTTTTGAAGCAGTGGTATTTACACAGAACCAGTAAACCAGTACCAGTAAATATTACTCAGGATAAAGGACATTTGACTTGTGCCTTGCGTGCAATCCCAGAAGATCTGGAGCACCACTTCAACCCCATCGGCATTGACAAAATCACCATCAGTCAATTGCAAAGGGCTGGTTTACTTGGAACAGCTTACATGTCATGACAATGCCTTTAACACCATCAAAGAGCAACATCTGCCTATCCCAGATCTTTGGGAAGGACTCAGGAGGTGGATAAAAATGCCAAATCCAATCTCAACATCTGGCTGACTGTGTGATGAGCCATAATATCCCCTGAATCGTTATCAGTCCAGGAATAACTATTACACTCTACTGCAAAAGAGTATGTGAGCCCAGCCGGTGTGTGGCTGTGATACATGCACAGATAAGTTTTAAAACATTTAAAAGTGTTTAAAACAGTTGCATTATTCTTCATTTTGTGGTGCCTGAGCTGTATTAATCTGTTTCCTTCTGCTTTGACGTACCAAGAAGGATGCAGAAAATTAAATGAAATTAAAATAAATTATGCTGAAATAATGGAACTCGAGCCCGGGGGGGGGGAATGGATCCCTAGTGTTTTCAGAGCCAAAATGTGATCACGTTGTACATGATCAGTTTACCTAATTCCCTCCCCCCTCCCATGCTGTACATGTCCAAAAGAGGTGCTTGATGCATTAACTGATAAAATGTCTTTTCAGGAAGAAAATGTGCAACATATCTGGCTTCCCCATTGACTTTGCTTGTCAGAAGGTCGCAAAAGGTGATCACAAGAGCCCGGGACACTACAACCGTCATAAATAGGAGTCAGTTGCCAAGTGTCGGAATATAAATCACATGACTATGGGGATGCTGCAACGGTCGTAAATGTGAAAAATGGTCATAAGTCCCTTTTTTCAGTGCCGTTGTAACTTTGAACGGTCACTAAACAAACTGTTGTAAGTCGAGGACTACCTGTATGTTTGGAAGAGTTATCGGTAAAAGGAAACCAGGCCACCAAAGAACACGGCAGCTGGACACCATCAAAGCTGACCCCAGCCAGAGCATAGAAGAACTCAAAGAAGTAGTGTGAGATTGGAAGATGTGAAGAGACCTGGCCCTTAGAATCGCCAAGAGTAGAGACTTGACTGAATGGATAACATCATCGTCATTTTTAAGAAGATATTGGATAACCATTTGTCTGAAGTGGTGTAGGCTTTCCTGCCTAAGCAGGGGGTTGGACTAGAAGACCTCCAAGGTCCCTTCCAATTATTCTCTTCTCTTCTCTTTCTACTCTACTCTACTCTACTCTACTCTACTCCTATTCTACTCTACTTCTACTATTCTATTCTATTCTATTCTATTCTATTCTATTCTATTCTATTCTATTCTATTCTATTCTATTCTATTCTACTCTACTCTACTCTACTCTACTCTACTCTACTAGTCTACTCTACTCTACTCTACTCCTATTCTACTCTACTCCTATTCTACTCTACTCTACTCCTATTCTATTCTACTCTGCTCTACTCCTACTCTACTCTACTCCTACTCTACTCCTATTCTATTCTATTCTATTCTATTCTATTATACTCTACTCTACTCTACTCTACTCTACTCTACTCTACTCCTATTCTACTCTACTTCTACTATTCTATTCTATTCTATTCTATTCTATTCTATTCTATTCTATTCTAGCACATGGTTCTGGGCAGCTGACCACATGGAGTTGAGAGTGCGTGTGGGAGGGTATTTATATCTTCTCTTGGGCTTTGCACTTGAACTTCCTGTTCCTGTGCAAGAACATGTATTTTATTGTCAGACTCCCATAGGGCCATGTACAAATCCTAGGAGTTTATCTGAGGTAAGCTTGGTTGAAGTTTGGCTGATGCAATGAAGGGGCTTGTTGGGCAATTCCTATTGTGGCTGAATGGCTTTGCCCTGAAGGATAATCCCATCATCCTGGATCTGAAGGTCTTTTGTTTTGTAGATTAGCTGGCCCAGTCTTTCTTAACAGGCACCAAATATCTGAAAGTGGGGGTTGCTTTAAAAAAAGCATGTTTCTCCATTTCTCCCTTTGGGAAATATAATATTCTGCCTTTTTTATATTTCTCAAAATATTTCATTCTTCTAGGAGAGGGGTGGGTGCTAACTTTCTACTCTACTCTATATGCAAGAACCAAAATATAGGTAGAAAGCGGTTTTAAGTGTGACATCACAACAGGGCTAATTTTGCCTGTTTCAGGGTCCGCTACATTTATTGTCAAACCAAAGAACAAGATGCATCTGCCAGAAATAGCTTTAAGATAATGTGTAGTCTGACCCCTTCCTGCCCCACTTGTACACACAAAGACCTAGAGAGCATGCTACTTAAGATAAACTAGGTAATCAAATATTATTTTTTATCTGGGATGAACCCCGCCCCCCAAAGACATTCTAGATGTAAACTTGTCCTTGCTTGTTGCAAGTGGCTCTCACACAAGAACCTTGAGGCAAGATTAACAGCTGGAAATTGCAGGCTTCGTGAGCTGGAGAGGTCATACCTCTGACATTAGATTTTGTTAAAAAAAAAATTAAGTTAGACTGTCTTCCAAAAGGAAGGGCAAGCAGAACGCATCAAGTACTACAGGCTTAAGGGCCATTCATTACTAAAATACTGACGCTGTTCACGGAATGATGTCATTCCTGTTTTTATGTTCTTCCATGAAGCTGTGAACCTGGTGTGTCCAAAAGCTACTAGCAGATGGAAAGACAAGACGCCGCCTTTATATGACTTCATATTGTTTTCTGCAGCATGAAAGCAATGCCACAAAAATGAGTGAATATCAAACAAAAGAGATCTAAAAGGAAGGGGAAGGGGAAGGGGAAGGGGAAGGGGAAGGGAGGAAAGGAAAGGAAAGGAAAGGAAAGGAAAGGAAAGGAAAGGAAAGGAAAGGAAAGGAAAGGAAAGGAGGGAGGGAGGAAGGGAGGAGGAAAGAAAAAGAAAGAAAAGAAAAGGAAAGGAAAGGAAGAGAGGAGAGGAGAGGAGAGGAGAGGAGAGGAGAGGAGAGGAGAGGAGAGGAGAGAAGAGAAGAGAAGAGAAGAGAAGAGAAGAGAAGAGAAGAGAAGAGAAGAGAAGAGAAGAGAAGAGAAGAGAAAAGAGAAGAGAAAAGTCTGGAAGTAAAACTCAACTCCTGGAGCTACATCTTTGCAAGCTTTCTTAGCAGTCATAACTAAGGCTACAAGATCTGGGCTGCGGATATCCAAATAGTCACTACAGGATCCACAAGACGTAATGGGGGTGGGGTGGAGTGTCTGATTGCTGCCCCTCTTGTGGTTATTTCGATTTTTGTCATGGTCTTAATGAAAGAGGGACACCTGTTGGGTGTGAAAAACTAGGTCCATACATGAAGGTCCAATTAAATTGGTTCAGTGGTAGATCCCCCCTCCACTCCCACTACTCCAAAAGACAGGCTGTTCCACCACTTAACATCTCTTAGGAAATTCCTTCTAAATCTGGATCTGCCTCTATACCAGCGGTTCTCAACCTGTGGGTTGCGACCCCTTTGGGGGTCAAACGACCCTTTCACAGGGGTCGCCTAAGCGCGCGCTATCCCGCCACGCCCCCTTTGTCACCTCATTGTGCGCAGGGAGGGGGTGGGGCAGGGGTCGCAGTGGCAGGGCGGGGTCGCGGCATTAGGAAGGTTGAGAACCACTGCTCTATACAATGTCTACCTGTTGATTCTTCCCTTAGTTTTAGGTATTACAAACCCCTACCCTTTTCCCTGTCAGAAGCAAGCAACCAGAGCTACTCATGAATAATGAAACTCAGTAACTTTAATATCTACCACCTATGTTACAAAAATCCCACCAGATTGCTTGTCTTCCCCTTGGAATCACCACATAAGGCTTCATGGATCTTAGGGGGAAAGTCAAGCTTATGCTGCTTGTGACTGCAGAAGGATTCCAAGCTAGATCCTCACTTGACACCATCACCCCACTTCCAGCCTGGCTGCCAGTTTCCCAATAGTAGCATCCCTTCAGATACTGGAAGACTTCTAGCAAGTCTCCTTTTTATTTTATTTATTTTATTTTATTTGTTTGTCAAACATGTACAAGATAGCAGGTATAGGTATAAACATAAACATAAACAAAATAAGTACAGATAAATGAGAAGAATAAGACAGTAAGACAGGGACGGTAGGCACGCTGGTGCGCTTATGCACGCCCCTTACAGACCTCTTAGGAATGGGGTGAGGTCGATGGTAGACAGTTTAAGGTTAAAGATTTGGGGGTTTGGGGAAGAAACCACAGAGTCGAGTAATGTATTCCAGGCCTTGACCGCTCTGTTGCTGAAGGCGAATTTTTTGCAATCAAGTTTGGAGCAGTTTACATTAAGTTTGTATCTATTGTGAGCTCGTGTATTGTTTCGGTTGAAGCTGAAGAAGTCGTTGACAGGTAGGACATTGTAGCAGATAATTTTGTGTGCTACACTTAGGTCAGATCGAAGGCGGCGTAGTTCTAAGTTTTCTAGGCCTAAAATTTCAAGTCTGGTGGCATATGGTATTCTGTTGCAAACAGAGGAGTGTAGTACTCTTCTTGTGAAATATCTCTGGACATTCTCAATTGTATTAATGTCCGATATGTAGTGTGGGTTCCAGACAGATGAGTTGTATTCGAGAATTGGTCTAGCAAATGTTTTATATGCTCTAGTTAGAAGTACAATATTACCAGAGAAGAAGCTACGCAAGATTAGGTTAACCACTTTCTCTAAAGAAGCCTTCTCTTCTTTAGGATAAGTGTACCCAGTTCTTTTGTTGCTCTTCTCTACCCTCGTTGCACAGTGAAGATTACTAATTCTCCATTGTATGCCTACAAAATGGTCTTCAACAGTATATTAAACAGTCACCCAGTGAGATACTGTATACAGCTAATGATTCAAGCCCAGCACTCTCACCAATATGAAATTGTTACACTGACACAGGACCTTCTTCCCATTATTCCCTTGGCTGGGCTCATACATTTGGCTAAGCCCAAAGCGAACCAACCACATTTCGGCTGAGCCCAATAAATGAATCCAGCTGTTCATCTGGGAGCTATAAAACTCCAGCGACAGCACAACACCAGCCTGCAGTAAATTCATCTGTCAAATCCCCAGGAGGAGATTAGATAACTGGTCTCATTAACATTTCATTACCTGCACATTTCTAGTGTTCCCTCTGGCCTGTGTTGAAACTTGTGGAGAAGCACAATTCGGAGTTGTTGCTATTATTCCTAAAGTAAAATTCATTTGCATTTTCACAAAGGTGGAAGTTTTGAGTCTGCCAGAAAGCATCTTAGAACCCTTTCGGAACATAAAAGACCTTAATTGTCCATGACAGGTAGTCCTCAAACTTACAAGAGTTCGTTTAGTGATCGTTCGAAGTGACAACGGCACTGAAAAGGGGAACTTATGACCATTTTTCACACTTATGACCGTTGCAGCATCCCCATGGTCACATGGTTTACATTTGGACGCTTGACAACTGACTTGTATTTATGATGGTTGCAGAGTCATTTTTGTGACCTTCTGACAAGCCAAGTCAATGGGAAAACCAGATTCACTTAACAACCGTGTTACTAATTTAACAACTGCAGTGATTCACTTAACAAATGTGGCAAGGAAAGTTGTAAAATGGGACAAAACTCACTTAACAACATAAATCTTGGGCTCAATTATGGTTGTAAATTGAGGACCACCTGTATTGCTGGGCAGTTTACTGCAGCATGAAGTAGCAATGAGTTATTTGTGGGCTAGGACATTCAAGAGCCACATTGGAATCCACTGTCAACCACAGAAGTGTACTGGGGTGGACTCTTGACCAATCAATTCTTCTCAGCCCTCACCAGGCCAGGTGCTACTCAATGCGTAATGTAGTAAAGGTAAAAGGTAAAGGTTCCCCTCGCACATATGTGCTAATTGTTCCTGACTCTAGGGGGCGGTGCTCATCTCCGTTTTTAAAGCCGAAGAGCCAGAACTGTCCGAAGATGTCTCCATGGTCCTGTGGCCGGCATGACTAAACACCAAAGGTGCACAGAGCGCTGTTACCTTCCCACCAAAGGTGGTCCCTATTTTTCTACTTGCATTTTTTATGTGCTTTCGAACTGCTAGGTTGGCAGAAGCTGGGACAAGTAACGGGAACTCACCCCATTACGCGGCGCTAGGGATTCGAACTGCTGAACTGCCGACCTTTCGATCGACAAGCTCAGCGTCTTAGCCACTGAGCCACCGCATCCCTTAGAAGAAGGGACCCACAGAAGTGTACTGGGTGGATTCTTGACCAATCAATCCTTCTCAGCCCTCACCAGGCCAGGTGCTACTCAATGCCTATTGTGGACCCGAAGCCAAAGGAAGGTCTTCAGCCTCAGTTTTACAATTTTACAAGCACTTAGCAGTAGCCCTGGCTTACTAGTTAACTTATAATTCAGGGGAATCATCAATCTCTGACAGGTAATAGAGCTGCCAGAGAAATGCTGCTGATACTTAGTCCATAAATCAGTTTGAGCTGCCATTCCTCTCTTGGACTCAAAACTATTTTTATCTGAGAAATGGATGTCGAGCAACCATGAAAATGGAACTTTTTTTGCTGTATTAGACTCCTATCAAGTAGTTGCTATTGGCAAAGATGAGGTGTCTTTCTTATCCGTAGGGAGTTTGCCACACATATCCCTTCTGTCTTTCCTTCATGCTTGTCCTATTGGTAGTGTCCCTATTGGTAACTCTGGATATGTTCCTCCGTCCAACCTCCCCTCTTATTCTCTACTGTGTACTACAGGTCATCCTCGACTTATGACTGATCTGTTACCGACTGTTTGACGTTTCGCCAAACCCGAAAAAGGAGACTTATGACCTGGATCTGAAGTTCCGATGGTTGCCTCCCCCATAGTCATGTGACTGAACTTGGGGCGCTCTGCTACCCAGTATATTTATTGGGAACCTTCCCACAATTGGGAAAATGTGACCATCCTAGACCAGGCCAAGTCCAAAAATGCCAGGGAATTTCTAGAAGCCTGGCACTCTGACAAATCAGCCATCAACAGACACATAGACATTAATAACATCTACAGACTATGCAAAAGAGTCCATCAACCAGCCCAAAAGAGAAAAAGACTCCAGCACCTCTCCATCAGTAATCAGCACTCATATCAGCATAGATCAGGGGTGTCAAACTCGATTTCATTGAGGGCCGCATCAGGGTTGTGTTTGACCTCGGGGGGGGGAGGCATGGCCAGGGTGGCCATGGCCAGCTCGATGTTACTCATGCCAGGGGCGCCTATGGTGGCCAAAGCGCTCTGCTTGGAAGGGCAAGCTCCGTCTTCACTGGTAGAGGGTTGCAGGAGGCCGTGGCAGCCAAAAATAGAGCTCGGGCCACGGGCCAGTCCTTTGCTGTTTCCAAGGTGGCCCCACAGGCCAGATCGAAGTACCCCATGGGCCGGATCCGGCCCCCAGGCCTTGAGTTTGACACCCCCAGCATAGATTAACTCCAAGGTCAACTTCAGACCAACAATCAAGTAAGCAATACCCCAATCAAGAAACTGCCAAAGAGCCATTACTAACAGCCCAACCAAAGAATCTCTAAGACTGCCCCCACCCACAGAGACACGAAAGACACCAGAATATAAACTGACAGCAAACAGCACTCCTTACTCGTGTAAGAAGTAATCACGCACACACGCACACACTCCTAGAGAATGAAATATTTGGGGGAATATTAAAAGAGGCAGAATATTATATTTCCCCAAAGGAGAAATGGAGAAACACGTTCTTAAAGGCAGAGAGCAGTTCCAATCTTCCTGCATAAGCAAAACAACCTCCAGCACATGCCTGAAGTCTTTAGAGATGGATATTTTATGCCCATTAAGAAATCCAGGCCAATCTATTCATCAACAAAACATCTCCAGCTCCAGGTAATGGGATTAAGAAGGACAGGACAGGACCTTTAGGACATATTAGGATTAACCCACCACCATTAGAATAGCAAAAGACATAGAGCTCACTACATTGCACAACCCCAGCAGCATTTCAGAAACTCTATAAAAATCCTTGTACTCATCAAGATAATTTGTCAGCTGTCCCAGAACTGTATGCTGTTGTGGTTCCGTTCATCAATAAATGGAATCCTTCTTTCCAATTATCCTCCATTTTGTTTCCAGCACCTTTCTCCCGGCTTGGAACTGAACCAGATGGATTTTTCTTCCAACACTAGCACTGATGATATTACCTAGTTAGGGTAATGAAACGTCTGCAAGACAACAAGCAAGCTCAGAGAGCACCAAGGACCCCTCAACTACCTTTATGGCAGCTTGCAGCATCCAATGGTCAATATTCTGACCTTGCCAATAATCTGCAAGCTTTACTGATGAAAGTTAAGGCCACTGTGAAAAGCAAGACTAAGATTAAACATAACCGGTACAGCAATCAGCTTTAGCGCTGAAATGGGAAATAGCTTCTGCCCTTTTAAGATTGATTGTCAACAGTTAAGGAACCATCAGGAGATATGGTACAGATTAGCACTTGGCAGGATAGCAATGAAGGCTTTGGAAAGATGCTACGATGTGCCTACACCTACAAAAAAATGGAATTGTACGGGCAATGGGCACCCTATGGAAGCAAAAATTGGACTGAAGATCAGGTGGTTAAAATGATGGTGGGAAGTTTGTACCTTTAAACTTGCAAGATTCTATTAAAGTAGTAAAGAAGTAGAATTAGCTCATCTAGTCACGTTTCCTGTCTGGTTTACCTGAGAGATCTGACAGTATACTAGAAATGGGTGGGTCAACCAAGCTGTTACAAAACATTGAACCTTGACAACTTTAAGACTTGTGGACTTCAACTCCCAGCATGGCTGGCTAGGGAATTCTGAGAGTTGAAGTCCACAGGTCTTAAAAGTTGCTAAGGTTGGACACCCCTGCATTAAATTCTCAGGCGAGGTGCTATTCCTATTCTCCCTTACAATTTTTCTATGCTAATGACTTCTAAAAGTAATTATTTGAGTACTTTTCTCATGCCATGTTTGTAGGAATGCCTTCAATTAATGAATTCCCTGCTAAAGAAGCTGGTAAAAGGATGAGTCGGTGGACAAACTTCACACCCGTCTTAAAATACTGAGAAACATTAATCAAGAAATGATATACTAGTAGTGAAGTCCTGTGCCAACTTACATAGGGATAAATTATCTCTGAAAAAACAGAACCCACTTTTGAATAATTGTGCATTGGGTTTGTTTGCTGGCTTGTTTAATAGTATTTATAATTTCCTGGATAAAAACTAGAGCATAAAGAAGGAAAAAATATTTCAGCTATTAACTATGTTGGCCTAATCAACTAGTCCAAGGGTGGGGAAAGATGGCTCTTTTATGACTTGTGGACTTCAACTCCCAGAATTCCTGAGCCAATCATGCTAGTTTGAAGTCCACAAGTCATAAAAGAGCCATCTTTCCCCACCCCTGAACTAGTCTGTTGACTAGTCAGTCCCAAACAATCAGACCCACACCTGGAAAGTTCAATTAGCTGTTTTATTGCTCAAGCCTATACACAGGTATGTTATCACACTGATGATTCGCAGTTGGGTGAAACTAGGTAAGGTTCAACCAGAGGTGGGTTCCTCCCGATTCGGACCAGTTCACCCGAACCGGTAGCAACCCGCTGGTGATGTCAATGTGACATCATGGAGCCGGTTTGGTCAGTGCCGGTCCGTGGACGCCGCCATATTTTGGGGGGGGGGGTGTTGAAAAAAATTTGGGAATTTTTTTTAATTTTTTTTCTTCTGCGCATGCGCAGAAGCTGAGTTTCTGGCACTGCGCATGCATCACCATCTTGTTTTTGGCTTTTTAAAAAAAAAATCAGCACTGCACATATGTATGCACGCAAAACGTGCGCGCGCCCATGAGGCGCGGCCACACGGCGCAGGAGGAAGCGAACCGGCAGCGAGGTAAGTTAGAACCCACCCCTGGGTTCAACAGCATTCAAGGGGGATCAGACTTCTCCCTTTTGTGCCCATATAGGTGTAGGAAGTCAGCCCCACTCCCCTCCCAGAGAATGAAATATTTTTGGGAATATTAAAAGAGGCAGGATAGAATATTTCCCCTAAAGGAGAAATGGAAGAAAATCTTAACAAAGGTAGAAAGCAGCCCCAGCCTCAAGCAAAAAACATGAAGAGGCCATTCTTTCGCAAATTTTGTATCCATTCAGAAAGATTGGGCCATTCTATTCATAAGCAAAACAAACAGAGACTCCAGATAAGCAACACAATTAGGCAAGCCAACAGTTGACAAGATTAGTTCAGACAAACACCTAGGATTTGCATTTCCCCTTCTGCCTATAGAGCCAGACATGACCCCATAGGAATCTGACAACAACCATTAAAATATTAAAGGACATGTCCTTGCAAAGGAACAGGAATCTCAAATACAAAGCCCAAAGAAGGTATAAAAACTCATCTACTCTCTCAACTCCATTTTGACAGCAGCCCCAGAACCACAGGCTGGTTCTGCTCATCGATAAACAGAATCCTTCTTTCCAATCAGCCTCCATTTTATTCCCAGCATCTTTCTCCCAGCTTGGAACTGGACCTGGATTTTTCTTCCAACATAGGTATTCTAGACTCTGTTTGACACCTCCCCCTGGCTCAGCCTACATGGCCTGATTTTTTTAAATGTACAGGAAAAGACAGCCAAGCTGGGCAAAAAAACTGACTTTGAATGCCTTTTGGAAAACCATTTATTATGGAGACTGACAGTCACACAAGCAGTTCTGTTTTCACAAGCACAGCAAAATGTATCATTGCAGCCAAAGCTGATTTATTTCAATCAATAATCCATTAATGTACAAGAGAAGCCACAGTGAGCGTACGGCTCTTTATCAGATTTGGTTATGTGTCTTCCCTCACTTGCCCCACCCCGAGTTGCTGCTGTGGGATTATTAAATTCCTTGGGAAGTCAAACAAATCCAGCCAAAAGAAAGTAGTTACTACAAGTTATGACAACTAAAAGGTCATTAGCCTTTTGATGCAATGCAGCTGGAAACCAAGAATGAACTTTGGAAGGTCCTGTAAAGCAGGAGTCTCCAACCTTAGCAACTCTCTGGGAGTTGAAGTCCACACGTCTTAAAGTTGCCAAGGTTGGAGACCCCTGCTGTAAAGGACAGGAGAACACACAACTGTGGAGAATTTCAAAGGATGTTCCCCTGGGAGATACGTTAGATTAATTGACTTCCTCTGTTGACTTCCTTAGTCTTAGCTGGAAGGGGGAATCCCAACAATCTAAATTAGATAGACAATAAGTGGGGTGAATTGTTAGAGAACAATTTCATTCACTGTCAGACCCAGAGACAGCCCAGTGAAAATCCAACCAGGATCAATCCTTTATTTGCTTATGGACAGAATCTTGCCAAACTAAAGCTATAACCTCCTAACCTACTAGATATATCCCGAGATGGATGTAGCTGATTATTTATCTGGTGCTCTTTTCTGTTTATCTAAGTGTTGGCTGCAAGGGAGGAGATATTCTGGGCTATTGGTTTCTTTCCTTGATCACATCTACATGCCATTTAAAAATCAAGAAATACAACCAAACTCATTAAGAATGAAACAGACACTTGATTTAGTTAGCTATTATCAGTGCAATCTAAATCACAAGTGTTACGAGTCACATAAAAATGCCAACATGCTAACTGATATCCAAAGGGCTGTGCTTACCTGCATCTTTATCTATCATTATTTAAATTAGTTGTGCTTTGTTTTCATTGGTTGATTAACTAAGCCAAACTGGCTGGGTTCACACATGACATTAAGTATAAAGAGTGATTTGCAAAGCGTAACACATTAAACCAAAATCAGATAAATCACTTCATGATTTACCTTGATGAAGTCACTTTACCTTCCACTGTTCACAACTGTTGTGATGTCCAGTACTGTCTGGATGGGACAAGTGTTTGACCAAGAATGACATCCATCTTCTCTCTCTACTTGTTTTCATATTCTGACTTGTTTAATTATACAGCCACACTCCTCCTTTTTGGGGGGACAAAACAGTATGCAAGTATTGTATTCCTGAGGATTGGGATGAAGCGGTTCCATTGGCCTTGTCAAAAAGAAAGTTAGCCCTAATTTTCAAGAAGCAGGAGTATAAAATAGGTTGTTTTAACAGAATAACAGAGTTGGAAGGGACCTTGGAGGTCTTCTAGTTCAACCCCTTGCTCAAACAAGAAACCCAATACCATTTCAGACAAATGGTTGTCCAATCTCTTCTTGAAAATTTCCAGTGTTGGAGCACCCACAACTTCTGGAGGCAAGTTGTTCCACTGATTAATTGTTCTAAATGGCAGGAAATTTCTCCTTAGTTCTAGATCAGTTGTCTCCTTGATTAATTTCCATCCATTGCTTCTTGTTCTGCCTAGTCCAGGTGCTTTGAAGAATAGATTAACCCCCTTTTCTTTATGGCAGCCCCTTAGATATTGGAACACTGCTATCATGTCACCCCACTCCTTCTTTCATTCAAATAGACATACCCAATTCCTGCAGCCATTCTTCATATGCTTTAGCCTCCAGACCCCCTAATCATTTTTGTTGCTCTTCTCTGCACTCTTTCTAGAGTCTCAACATCTTGTTTATATTGTGGCAACAAAACTGGATGCAATATTCCAAGTTTGGTCTTACCAAGTGGTCTTAACACTTCAGATGATCTTGATTCTCTCCCTTTGTTAATTCAAGCCTAGGATTGCACTAGGTTTCTTTGACTGACAGCTTCAAGAATGGTTGGGAATCTCTTCACTGCACAAAGTGTAATTCTTTTAGAAAGTTACCGCTCCATTAATGAGGACCACCAGATTAGATTATCTTTTAAATAAAGACTTAGATTGACTCATGGAAAAGAGCTCTGCCAACAGCTATTTAGCCCAAAAACAGCTAATTGGAACTTCAAGTTCTAGGAAAGTGTAATTCCGAATAGCAGATGGAAGAGGACAAACAACCAGAAATTATTTGTAGACATTCCAAAGGCAGATTTCCGGCCATATCAAGAAGTAAGACAGATTGTGAAAAAGGACTGTAGTTCAATAATAGATCTGTCTATGGAGACTCTCAATTCTCCAGGTCATGGTTGTCCCAAAGGTACTTTTCCAAAAGGCAACTGGACTTCCTTGGGTTTTTTTTTTTCCTTTGAAAACATTTTACTTCTCATTCAGAACTGAAGAAACTTATTAGATGAGAAGCAAAACATTTTCAAGAGGGGGAAAAAACCCCAAGGAAGTCCAGTTGCCTTTTGGAAAAGATCCCTCGCTTCTAGTGAGAAAAATTCCCATCAACACTCAACATGGAAACTGAAAAAGATTTCTGTCTGAAAACTTTGAGAAAATTTTCTCGGTTGATGACAAGTGAACATGTTTGTGAATTGCATCCCATTAGCTTGGACCGATAGACATTGCAAGTAGCAAATATGGAGAATCATCTACTGGAACCAATCTAGATACAATAATGGACAAAAAAAAGATATTTCTAAGTTCCTATTGTTGTTGTTGTTAGTTGCAAAGTCGTGTCCGACCCATCGCGACCCCATGGACAACGTTCCTCCAGGCCTTCCTGTCCTCTACCATCCTCCGGAGTCCATTTAAGCTCACGCCGACTGCTTCAGTGACTCCATCCAGCCACCTCATTCTCTGTCGTCCCCTTCTTCTTCTTTTGCCCTCAATCGTTCCCAGTATTAGGCTTTTCTCCAGTGAGTCCTTCCTTCTCATTAGGTGGCCAAAGTATTTGAGTTTCATCTTCAGGATCTGGCCTTCTAAAGAGCAGTCAGGGTTGATCTCCTCTAGAACTTACCGGTTTGATCACCTTTGCAGTCCAAGGGACTCGCAGAAGTCTTCTCCCGCACCCTAGTTCAAAGGCCTCAATTCTTTGGCGCTCAGCCTTCCTTATGGTCCAACTTTCACTGCCATACATTGCAACTGGGAAAACCAGAGCCTTGACTATACGCACTTTTGTTGGCAGGGTGATGTCTCTGCTTTTTAGTATGCTGTCTAGATTTGCCATAGCTTTCTTCCCCAGGAGCAAACGTCTTTTAATTTCTTGGCAAATAAGTTCCTATACTTATTTGCAAAAGCTTACTTTTCCGTGCTACAGCCCGTATTTTCTTTTGTTTCGGTTCCTAACATCTTCAAGTCAGCTGGGGGAAGCCCTTCTGAATATCCACAAAAACTGGAACCAGATTTGCAGGCTACCGTCCATTAAATGGATTAATGATCTGATTTGAAATATTGGAGCTTCCTAAGGATACAATAATTGTTTCACCAACATTAAAAACAAGCTGAGAAAACTATGGTTGTCTGCAGTGTAGCTTTTTCCAACTGAATATCCTCCTGATGTGACGGACAGCATCTGTCATTATCCCCAGCGGTGTGGCCACTGTAGCTTAACCATCCACCAGAAGGTGGAGGAGGCTGGTGAAGAAATTATAGGACACACTTTTTTCCACACAATTTCAAAATCTATCCAGAGAGAATGAGGTATGAGCCATGAAGATATCTTACCCATCATAACATACACCTGATACCAATTGTGTAATGTGCATTATTTGTGCGATGATATTGTGGTGCTTATGGTGCTCCTGACTTTCTCTCCACACAGATTCCCATGGAGACTGTGAGTTCTAGTCCCGCCTTAGGCATGAAAGCCAACTGGGTGACTTTAGGCCAATCATCAGGAGACTATGAATTCTAGTTCCACCTTAGGCACGAAAGCCAGTTTGGTGACTTTGGGACAATCACCAGGAGACCCAATACCACTCTCTCAGCCCAATTCACCGCACAGCAGGGGTGAAATCCAGCAGGTTCTGACAGGTTCTGGAGAACCGGTAGCGGAAATTTTGAGTAGTTCGGGGAACCGGCAAATACCACCTCTGGCTGGCCCCAGAGTGGGGTGGGAATGGAGATTTTGCAGTATCCTTCCCCTGCCATGCCCACCAAGCCACACCACGCCCACCAAGCCATGCCCACAGAACCGGTAGTAAAAAAAATTAGATTTCACCACTGCCGCACAGGGTTGGCATTATGGAGAAAATGGGAGGAAGGAGGAGTATTAGGTATGTTCATCACCTTGAATTATTTATCTCCATTAACATATCCAATGCATAGTTTTAAAAAAAAAGACTCAACCTGCATTAAAGTCAGGAACACCTATATTTCAGAAAAGGATAATGGAAAACTTATTTTCAGTTCTTCTGTTTTACAGTGTAGAGCCATCTTACATTTTAAAAGTTTGTGGGGGTTTTTTTTAACAAAAATATTTTTGGGTACTAAAATTTCTAGTAAGTCTAGCAGAGATTAAAGGAAACCAGGGCTTCTTTAATAAAAATGCTAAGCATACAATCACCTAATCATAAAGCAAGCCACAGTGTTGAATCTACAGATAATTAATTGACAGCAGTTCTCCAATTTGCCTAATGGTAGCTCATCAAACAGGAATGCTCCTGGCATGCAAATGAACTGGAAGAGCAGGTTATTGGACTGGCTCTAATGTCACAGCAATTAAGCAGGAGGACAAGGTGATATTTGGAGATATTTTCATCTTTTCTCAGCCTGGAATTATTCATTTGAAATCCTTATTCAAGATGTAAATTTTACCAATGAGATATAAATCACAGTACAGTATATCTTGTTGTAAATATGCATGCATGTTTACAACAACACACATTACTGTATGTTCCCAGTTAAGAGTAAAAGCAGTTAAACCAGTTTGGTTCAGTGGTTAAGGCATCCGGCTAAAAACCAGGAGATTGTGAGTTCTAGTCCTACCTTATGCATGAAAGCCAGCTGGGTGACTTTGGGCCAATCACCAGGAGACTCTGAGTTCTAGTCCCGCCTTAGGCATGAAAGCCAGCTGGGTGACTTTGGGCCAAACACCAGGAGATTTAGAATTCTAGTCCCGCCTTAGGCATGAAAGCCAGCTGGGTGACTTTGAGCCAATCACCAGGAGATTGAGAGTTCTAGTCCCACCTTAGGCATGAAAGCCAGCTGGGTGACTTTGGGCCAATCACCAGGAGATTGAGAGTTCTAGTCCCACCTTATGCATGAAAGCCAGCTGGGTGACTTTGGGCCAATCCCTAGGAGACTGTGTCTTGCCTTGGCATGAAATGGACAAGTAACTCTCTCTTAGCCCAATTCACCTCAGAGTTTTGAAGTTGTGGAGAAAATAGGAGTATTAGGTATATTTACCCTCTTGAGTCATTTTTAAAAATAATAAAGGCACAATATAAATAAAACAAACAACAAAAGCAACAAACCCATTACATATTTGAAACTTTTTTCTTTTCTGTAACAGGGAAAAAAAACCACGATGTTCACCTTTGGGTACCTGTGATTTCATTTGCCCCAAACCACAAAACGATTATTTGAATGAAGAGCGTATTGTGCAGATGAAAACGTGGTTGCACTGCTAATATCCCATAAGACAGAAACAAGATTCAAAATAAACTTGATAATTAAGAGTCGTGAAGATCTCCATGGTCCCTTCTAACTCTGTTATTCTGTTATTTGGATGTCTGCACAGGCCAGAAACAGAAGTGAAAGTCAATGTCCTTCCATCTCTCGAAACTTTTTGTCATTCTCTGATACATTCATCCTGTTTACAGACTCTGCCCAGCTTAATCAGTCACCTTGTTACTACCCTAATCTGCTGTTTCCTCAGTGCTGATTATGTTGATGCTCAGCTATGAAAAAAAATACACAGTAGGTGTTTGTGTGTGTGTGTCTGGTAAAAGTGCAAACAGCAGCAACAGCATTTTATTCAACAACCAATTTTAGACCACACGCCAATAGTCGTTCTTGTTCAGAGTGTGTGCAGGAGAAGAAGCTCCTATCCCATTTAATGCTATATCCCCTTTTTCCTGCATTTGACTTTCAAAAAAAAAAAAGACACTCTGCCATTGGTAACAATAAATGCCAGCTTTAAAGCCACAAAATGGGTTAAAAACACAATAGGTTTGTGTGGGACACCATTAATTGAAAGTTTCCTCTTGAATGTCAGTAGCTTAATTTTACTGCAATGGATGGGCCAAAACCCAGGGATAACTAAATGCTTCTCCTATTTATAATTTGTGTGTGTGTGTGTGTGTGTGCTGAAATGAGTAGATTTCCAAATTGGAATATCCATTTTGCCCTAAACTTAAAATTAGCTGTGAGGCGGGACAGAATTACAGGTAGTCCTTGACTTAGGACCACAATTGAGTCCAAAATGTCTGTTGCTAAGAAAGACAGTTGTTAAATAAATTTTTGTCCCATTTTATGACCTTTTTGCTACAGTTGTTAAGTGAATCACTGCAGTTGTTAAGTTAGTAACACGGTTGTTGAGGAAATCTGGCTTCCCCATTGGTTTTGCTTGTCAAAAGGTCGCAACAGGGGATCACATGACCTCGGGACATTGCAACCGTCATAAATCCATGCCAGTTGCCAAACATCCAAATTTTGATCATGGGAGCATGGGGATGCTGCAACGGTTGTAAATATGAAAAAAGGTCATGTCATTTTTTTCCAATGTTATTGTAACTTTGGTCACTAAATGAACTGTTAGAAGACAAGAACTTCTTGTATTTACTGTTTTGGAAGAGAAGGTTATTGTCATGCCCCAGCATATAACTTTTATATACTGTTGTTGCTCTCTAGCCCCATCTAGTGACAGGAAGGACAAATATGCCCCAACATATGATCTTTATATACTGTTGTTGCTCTCTAGCCCCATCTAGTGGCCGGAGAGACAAATACCAAGTATATTGTTTGAAGCTGACCCCACTTCATTACCCCTTCAGCCCGCTCTCTCAAACCCAGTGCACGCTGGGAAGCCAGACTCCATTTCCTTTAGCATTTGGAGAAGGCAGAAGCACAAAGAAGAATCCATCTTAATCTGTGGCACATGGTCATCCAAGGACAAACCCACATCCCACACACAGAGAATCGCTGGTAAGATTGAAATTACTTGTATTTATTCATTGTTATGTTCAACAGTAACTCAATACTGTCTATCTTGTATTTGGTTCTCATTGTATGTATTCCTGTTTTCCCCGGTTTCACCATATCCTGTTCTTTCAATAAAGCATTCAGATCTACCCACACGGTCTGTTTTATTGGAGGATAGGTGGGTTTAGCTGCATGTCGAGCTGCACACAGACTAACGTGTAGTGAGGGCAGAACAGTTATCTTCTCTCTCCTTAAGAGGCCATCGTTGTTTTCAAGGAAGTGGACAATTTCCATCCCATCTCCAACATTCCCATTTTAGGGATAGTGGTTGAAAAAGTGGGGAGTTTGCAGCTCCAGAGTGACCTGGAGGAAGTGAATGATCTGGATCCTTTTTCAGCTCTTGTTAGAGCACAAAGATGGCACTGAATATCTTTGACAGTGACCTCTGGTGGACTTCATATGGAGAAAGGGCCATCCTAGCTCCCTTTGATTTCTCAACAGAGTTTAATCCCATCAAACATGATATCCTTCTGGAAAGGCTCAGGGGATTAGGAGTTCGAGGCACCATATTAGAACCAGGGGTGACATGATAGCAATCCTTCAATAGTTGAGGGGCTGCCATAACGGAGAATCAGTCAACCTATTCTCCAAAGTACCTGGACAAGAAGAGGTGAATATCAAGGAGAGATCCAACCTGGAAATAAGGAGAAATTTCCTGACAGTGAGAACAATCAACCAGTTGGAATGGCTTCACTTCAAAAGGTGAGGGTGCCCAATCATTGGAGGTTTTAAAGAAGAGATTGGACAGCCATTTGTCCAGAGTTTATAGGGCCACCTAACTGAGCAGAGGGTTGGACTAGAACACTTCCAAGGTCCTTTCCAACTCTGTTATTCTGTTATGTTGAGTGATTTTTCACCTTTCTCCTGGACTAATTCTAGTCAGTGTTAATATGAGGGGAAAACTTGACATCTAAGGCCCCTGATCTGTGGGATTCATCAGGGCTTTGCCATTGTCCTACTCTTATTTAATATCTATGTGGATCCATTGGAGGTGGTTATCCAGGTGAGGTATCATCAGGATATTGATGATATCTAAATTTAACTCAGGCTGATCAGAATAACAGAGTTAGAAGGGATGTTGGAGGTCTCCTAGTCCAACCCCCTGCTCAGGCAGGAAACCCTATAACATTTCAAACAAATTGTGGTCATTTCAGACAAATGATCAAGTGATACCATCAGAATTCTTTCCCAGTTTATGGAAGCTGTGGGGGACTGGATGGAGAAGAGCAGGCTTCACTAAATGAACTGTTGTAAATTGAGGACTATATGTGTTTGTGGAACCATTGTCTCCGACCATGCTGGCTCACCGCACTAGAGTGAGCTCCTGGTCTCTAGGAGCATCTTAGGCAGTGTTATCTTCTAGGACCAGGAGTGATGCATTTTCGGATGCATCACTCATTTCAAAAGATCTAAGCCCCAGAGCTCACTGTAACAGCATTGCCAAAAAGGCATTAAGAGTTGTTAACCTAATCTTGCGAAGCTTCTTCTCCGGTAACATTGTACTAATAACCAGGGCATACAAAACCTTTGCCAGACCAATTCTCGAATACAGCTCATCTGCCTGGAATCCACACTGTATAATGGACATTAATACAATTGAGCGAGTGCAGAGGTATTTCACTAGAAGAGTCCTCCACTCCTCTGCTCTCAATAAAATACCTTATGCCACCAGGCTTGAAATTTTGGACCTGGACAACCGAGAACTACGCCACCTATGGTCTGACCTAAGCTTAGTACTCAAAATTCAATGAATACTTCAGCTTCAACCACAACAATACAAGAGCACACAATAGATACAAACTTAATGTAAACCGCTCCAAATTTGATTGCAGAAAATACGACTTCAGCAACAGAGTGGTCAATGCCTGGAATGTACTACCTGACTCCGTCGTTACAGCCTCAAACCCTCACAGCTTCAACCTTAAACTGTCTACCGTGGACCTCACCCCATTCCTAAGAGGTCTGTAATGGGGTGTGCATAAGTGCACCAGCATGCCTACCGTCCCTGTCCTACTGTTCCCATTTATTCGTACTCATTTCTTATGTATATACCTATACCTGTTTATACTTATATGTTAATATGTTATGTTCATACTTATACTTGCTTTCTCATACATGCTTGACAAAATAAAAATTAAACTAAACTACCCCATGAAACATCTATCTCTGGCGATGTCTGAAATGGTATAGGATCTCCTGCTTGAGCAGGGGGGCTGGACTAGAAGACCTCCAAGGTCCCTTCCGGCTCGATTCTGATTCTGATGCAGATAACTCTGGCTTTGTTTACTTTTCCAAAGGCCTGAATGACCTGTCAGTTCCCCCAGGTGTTTTGGGCAGGAGCAAGCCCTGTTGATCGATTTGTTTAATTCGTGTTCTTGGATTAGAAGTGGAATGATTTTTAGATACTGTCCGTATGTTATGTAATTTGTTTCTGGAGGGATATTTTTATACTACTGAGTTGCTGTTTCGGGTGTGAGCACTCGGCTTATTACTTGGAGTCACTGATCTGAGATGAGTGACTATATTAATTATTCTAATTCATTAATTGAGAGGAAGTTTGGTGTAATGGTGAAGACATTAGGCTAGAACTGGGAGAATTCTACTCCCACACCCTAAGCATGAAAGCAGCTGGGAGACCTTGGGCCAAAAAAATCTCTTTCAGTCCTTGGAAGAAGGAAATGGCAAACCACTTCTGAAATCATGACAAGGAAACTGCAGGGGTTGCGAGTCCACCCAAGGCTAAATCAAAGACAGACAGACAAGGTAGAAATTAAACAGAAGGGAGGG
>QLTV01000619.1:3864-16837 GCA_003457575.1 Thermophis baileyi | reverse complement strand
TGGCGACCAAAACTGGATGCAGTATTCCAAGTGTGGCCTTACCAAAAGGCATTATAAAGTGGTATTAACACTTCACGTCATCTTGATGTAACCTAGTTGGGTAATGGAATATCTGCAAGCAAAAAATCAAACCCAGAGAGCACCAAAGGCTCCCGAGTTCAAAGATCCTGAGCTACATGTATTCCCTTCTATTGTAAACATTTTGAATGAGAACATGGATTCTGCATGTTTCCTCAAATCTGATTCACTTCTACAGAGGAATTATTGAGTCTGTCATCTGCACCTCTATAACTGTCTGGTTTGGCTCTGCAACCCAACAAGACAGACACAGACTTCAGAGGATAATTAGAACTGCAGAAAAAACAATTGCTACCAACCTGCCTTCCATTGAGGACCTGTATACTGCACGAGTCAAAAAGAGGGCTGTGAAAATATTTACAGACCCCTCACATCCTGGACACAAACTGTTTCAACTCCTACCTTCAAAACGACGCTATAGAGCACTGCACACCAGAACAACTAGACACAAGAACGGTTTTTCCCCGAACGCCATCACGCTGCTAAACAAATAATTCCCTCAACACTGTCAAACTATTTACAAAGTCTGCACTATTATTAATCTTCNCCGGACTATCATTAAGTGTTGTACCTTATGATTCTTGACGAACGTATCTTTTCTTTTATGTACACTGAGAGCATATGCACCAAGACAAATTCCTTGTGTGTCCAATCACACTTGGCCAATAAAATTCTATTCTATTCTGTTCTGTTCTGTTCTGTTCTCTATTCTATTCTATTCTATTCTATTTTCTATTCTATTCTATTCTATTCTATTCTATTCTATTCTATTCCTATTCTGTGTGCACATACACAGCCCCATTTGCGAGAGTGTCGCGGGTGCTTGTGGCCCCACTCGCACAGGCAATGGGTGTTCACACGTGTGCGGGGTGCATGCGCCTGCCTCTCCCACAAAACCATCCCCTCTTTCCCCCTTCCCTCCCACTCCAGGCTGTCAAACTGGAAAGTTTGGGGAACTCTGTTCTAGCCCACTTTTGGTAACTGTGAGGCTGACTGATGAATAGGATCCAAAAAATGTTTGTCGCAGCTAATCACCCAATGACCTCCTCAAAAACCACACAAACCCTTCACGCTACAAGCTGCATCTTGTTCAACTGGTTTCTTGAAGAAGAAGTATGTGGGTTCTGAATTACAGCATGCCTGCTCTCTGCTTTTTAGAATAAACTCACTCTTGAACTTCATGGAAAATATTCCAATTATGTCTAAGCTTCGTGACATTACTGATGCATTTCCACTTATCTCCTACTCAAAACACAGAAATGGGTTTTTACGTTCAACTAAATCAAAGATGATAATCGGTTACAAAATAACAGGCAGGCTAATTGGATTAGGTTGTGCCTTCTCCGTGCCCTGGGATGACACCCACGTGGCATCTGCTGATACAATTTGATTTTGACTTTAGTTTTCCTCACAATTTGTAAAAGCCAAAATACCTTGCAAGATCACCTGGAAATCAACAGAAATAAAGTACTGAAAAGGTTTAAGCTGTAGAAAGATAACTACATTGTTATCTAAAGTTAATGGTTTCCCTTGTCCAGTCATGTCCGATTCTAGGGGGTGATACTCATCTCCGTTTCTTAGCCAAGGGAGCCAGTGTTGTCTGAAGACATTTTCCATGGTCATGTGGCCAGCATGACTAATATGCCAAAGTGCACGGAATGCTGTTATCTACAAACCACAGTGGTACCTACTCATCTACTCGCATTTGCATTCTTTGGAACTGCTAGGTGGACAGGAGCTGGGGCAAGTAATGGGAGCTCACACTGTCATGTGGCACTTGGGTCTCAAACCCAGGCTGTCAACTTTCCAGCTGACAAGCTCAGTGTCTTTAACCACTGTCTCATCGTGCCCCTTTTTAACCAAGAAAGTTTTCTTGGTTTTTATGATGGAGTCAGGTCTGTCTGATGTTAACTCCAAAGCATCTGGAAAAGTTGGGAGAAGATGCTTTAATCATAGAGATCCATGATGGCCATGCTGCACTGATGATGTTACCTAGTTTGGGTAGTGAAATGTCTGCAAGAAAGCAACCAAGCTCAGAGCGCACCAAGGATCCCTCATTATTTCCACCCTGAGCTGCAAATATTCTCCTTTATTGGAGCTTGACGTTTGCAAGTCTTTCATGCTTGATTTATCTATTGTGGAATCTAGGTTTTCTATGGAATTCCAAAGGAATACAAAATTCTGCACGAGTACAAAAGGGGAAGGATTCGGGCCTACTGAATATCATCTGTACAGTCCACATGAAAAGATGGATTTCTACCACTGAATCTTCCCATTCAATCAGATCAGCCAAGCTGCTACTGCAGTCATAGGCGCCAGGGATAAGGATAAGGATAAGGATAAGGATAAGGATAAGGATAAGGATAAGGATAAGGATAAGGATAAGGATAAGGATAAGGATAAGGATAAGGATAAGGATAAGGATAAGGATAAGGATAAGGATAAGGATAAGGATAAGGATAAGGATAAGGATAAGGATAAGGATAAGGATAAGGATAAGGATAACGATAAGGATAAGGATAAGGATAAGGATAAAGATGATAAAGATAAAGATAAAGATGAAGATGAAGATGAAGATGAAGATAAAGATAAAGATAGATAAAGATAAAGATGAGGATGAGGATGAGGATGAGGATGAGGACAAGGACAAGGATAAGGATAAGGATAAAGATAAAGATGATAAAGATAAAGATAAAGATAAAGATAAAGATAAAGATAAAGATAGATAAAGATAAAGATGAGGATGAGGATGAGGATGAGGATGAGGATGAGGACAAGGACAAGGATAAGGATAAAGATAAAGATAAAGATAAAGATAAAGATAAAGATAAAGATGATAAAGATAAAGATAAAGATAAAGATAAAGATAAAGATGAGGAGGAGGAGGAGGAGGAGGAGGAGGAGGAGGAGGAGGAGGAGGAGGAGGAGGAGGAGGACAAGGACAAGGACAAGGACAAGGACAAGGACAAGGACAAGGACAAGGACAAGGACAAGGACAAGGACAAGGATAAAACAATCCTATCTCTTTGGTTTTTCCTACCTTTAAAACAAGGCTGTTTTTGTTACACTACCACTAGCGTAACAAACTAATGTAAGAAACTAACGGTAGACTATCTACCACTACTTTCTTTTCACCATCTCAGTTCAGTTTACAGAAGCAAAGCTTTTTTCTATCTTCTTACTATCCAAGGGACAAGAGTGCATTTTAAACCCAGCAGCTGATAGCCCATTTACAGAGCTCTGTGCTTTCTGAGGTTGTAACCAGATTGCAACACGCACGCCGACACAAATTGGCACCAAATGTAAATGTTTAAAATGTTATTTATGAGTTTACCACACAACACAGCAAAGGAAAATGCAGCTGGGTCTTAGGCTTAAAGGAAGAAAACAGACACAAAAGACACACACTCTCTTCCACAAAAGAGGAAGAGTGATCAAAGGAATTAAGAAGGCAATTTGGGTCTCCAAAAAAGAATAGCTTTGAAAGAAACTGGACTAGATGCCAGTTTATCTACCGGTAGTTATTGTCCCTAGAAACTGAATGGATAAGACATCTTCCTGCACCCTAGAAAATTTGACCTCAAACCCTTCAAGAAGGTTTAGGTATGGAGAGAAGAGAATATTTGTAGCTCAGGGTTGAACAGTGCAGTCTGAGCTTGGTGGTTTTGCACTGATGATGTTACCTAGTTTGGTAATGAAATATCTGCAAACAATCAAGTTCAGAGAATACCAAGGACCCCATAGGTTTAGATACCTTCCCTTCTTCCCCTTAGCTTGATTGCTGCTTAGGAAAGGCCTTCTAATCAGATAATGTACTTTCATAAAACTCTCCCACTGCTATTTAACCACAGCAGCGTGGTGGCTCACATTGTTAGAACCCTGCGTTGACAATCAGCAAGCCTGTGTTCGAGACCCAAGTGCTGCTGTGTGATGGAGTGAGCTCCCGTCATTCGCTTCAGCTCTTGTCCATCCGGCAGTTTGAAAATGTGCAAATGTGAGTAGATAAATAGGTACCACTTCGATGGGCTCATTAATGGGGACATGAAAGGAGCCCCCAACTGAGCATCCCCTGGGCAACGGTGATATCACTGGTTAATCCTTTCACCCCGGAAGCGCCCCAGTGCTTCTGACGCAAATGCATGCATGCATGCATGCATTTAACCAGGGGTGGGTTTCTCTTACCTTCCCTACCGGTTCAGAAGTGCGCGCATTGCGTCACCGGCTTGCGCGAACCGGTCCGAACCGGTAGCAACCCACCATTGATTTAACCACAAGGGGAGGGAGCAACTCTTGATCAGGGATTTGGCCAGCTGACCCCCATAGACTGACCTTTCTAGATATAGAAGGGATTCATCTATGGTCAATCACGGATGCATTCAGACTTGATAGGAATCTGTTAAGATATTCATGAACTGGGAGAGCCATGTTAACAAGTTCAGCCAATGAATAGGCATAGCAACTAAGTCAGCCAATGGGAGCTTAAACACTTCTGAGTCTGTGCAGATAATCAAAATTGAAACTTAAGCTTGAGGCTGAGCGTGGCTCAGCCCACTCTGTGTTTGTCTGCTCTGAACTCTGAACTGAAAGCTTGTCTGCTGCTGGAAATGAAACTGCTTGTAACTGTTGCTACATTGAAGAAATAATCTACTTGTGGTATTGGTTATATATTACTATGTTTATAAAGAAGTTAATGAATCCAGCTGAATCAGTTATCTGTGTGTGCTTCTGGAAATTGATTTTTCTGCAACAAACTCTGATAAAATCTTTGGAAGCTGGCATTGCTAGAAGCACCAGATACAAGTGACCAAGCAGATTAAGTGTTATGGTCAAATCTCCAGTGCTTGGTCCCCAGATCCCTGCTTCTATTTAGTTTCATGAAGGCCTGTGGGTAGCCAATCATCTAGGACTTGAAAGATTTCTCTCAGCAGAATTTAATTCTGTTGTTAGTCCCAGGCCAGCAGCAGGATGCTGCCTCCACTCAGTAGTATCTCACTCTCTGTTTTACTTTACTGATTATTGATTTATTTATAGTAGGCAATTTGCAGGTTTGTTCAGATGCATTTGTCAGCATTCCTACTGAGTAGAGCCAAAGGAGCAGAATAGCCCAGAAGGCCAATTGAAAACAATACTTTTTAATCACAAAGAGAACACAGCAAATGTTCTTTTTTTAATTGGAAGGTGGGTGGGGGGAAGGACCTAGTTCTATTCACCAAAGGACAGAAGAGATACCCTAAGGACGTTCTGTCTTCTCATCAAAGGATTCTTCAGAAAATTCCCCTGAACACCCTTTACAATTTCTCCTGCCAATGATCAGATTCAGCAAATCAGGTCATCTCAATCAGCAATTCTAATCTCAGCCAACGAAGCATTGGATGTACTGTAACTGGGTTTTCCTGGCTAAGATAAATTCTTTGTAAAACAATCATATTTCAGTGATAATACATTTTCCTTATCCAGGGCACAGGGGACTAATCTGATTTTGCATCTTATTGCTGTCTGTTCTCTTTCATGGCTTGCCACCCCTATCAAGAACAGGCAAGACCAGAAGCCTAGTTGCGCATTTCATCTGTGTGTAAGGCTTCCAGCTATCATGGCACCAATTATTTTAGAGAAAGCTGTCTGGAAATTATTCCCAAGAGCCTCCTAACCCAGTCCTGATTTAGAGCAGTCCCAGGGAGATGTAATTACTGCAAGAAATGACTTCTTCTCCACTTTTCAAGAGCTTCATCCGGCTGTCCTTATTTCTGTAGCAACTTCGCCCTGCAACTCACTTAGCAGACTTGGTCACTTAAGATCCCATCCCTGGAATCTTGTGGAAAAGGAGAACTTTGGACCAAGTCACTATGGCCCGGCTTGTAAAGTTTAGAAATGTTTTGTGCAGGGATCTCTTTCTATCAGGTTGCAAGCCTTGGTGTTCCTTGTAAGCACGGAAAGGTAGATATTCATGACGAAGTCTCACGGTGTGACCAAGGGGATGCTGCAATGAGCGTAAGTGTGAAAAACAGTCATGCTGTAAGTCACTTTTTTTTTTCAGTGCCATTGTTAACTTGGAACAGTCACTAAATGACTGGTTGTAAGTCAAGGACTACCTGTACAGTTTGGGAGTTGGGAAATCTCATTCCCTCTTCTCTTTGGACATACAATTAAAATGATTTTTCAAACTATCCTGGGAACTAGAGTTAAGAAAAAGCTCCTAGACCAGGGGTATCAAACTCAAGGCCTGGGGGCCGGATCTAGCCCACGGGGTGCTTAGAGCTGGCCCGTGGGGCCACCCTGGAAATAGTGAAGGACCGGCCCACGGTGCTTCTGCCAGTGAAAATGGAGCTCAGGAGGGCTGGGCGCGGCCCTCCCGAGCTCCGTTTTCACTGGCAGAGGGTTGCAGGAGGCCGTCCCAGCCAAAAACGGAGCTCAGAAGCCCGTTTTCACTGGCAGAGCCCTTGGGCCACCACAGCCCCCCCCAACATGAGTGACATCATGCTGGCCACACCCACCCAAAGTCAAACACAACCCTGATGCGGCCCTCAATGAAATCGAGTTTGACACCCCTATCCTAGACTGACACATAACTGCTTGCTTTTGCTCAAGTGAAGTAACGTTTGTGCTGTCCTCACAATCAAATTAGAAGTCTTTCAACTCCATCATGACAACTGAAGCATCCGTTTCTGAGGATGATCTGATCTTCTTGCTAATCAATGGAGGACGTATCTACAACCATAAGGCAGCACAACAAGAGAATTTGGCACAATAAATATTTATAAACATTATGGCTAAACAAAATATTGATGGGAATGGAGAAGCCAATACCATATGTCTTCTTTACAGATGCTCTTAGTACATTCTGTATTGACCGCCATTGCAAAATCAGTGGTTTATTTTATTTAAAGGATTTCTATTTCACCTTTCTTCCAGAGATGCAAGGATACAAGGATGTCTCCATTTTAAACCCACATAACATAATAACAGAGTTGGAAGGGACATTGGAGGTCTTCTAGTCCAACCTCCTGCTCAAGCAGGATACTATTCCTGACAAGTGGCTGTCCAGTCTCTTCTTAAGAGAGGTTGCATCCACAACCTCTAAAGGCCATTACATAATTCACTGTTCTCACTGTTAGGAAATTCCTCCTTAGTTCTAGGTTGCTTCTCTCCTTGATTAGTTTCCATCCATTGTTTCTTGTCCTGCCTTCAGGTGCTTTGGAAAATAGTTTGACCCCCTTGTCTTTGTCAAATCCCCTCAAATATTGGAACACTGCTATCATGTCACCCCTGGCCCTTCTTTTTTCTAGACTAAAGGTAAAGGTAAAGGTTCCCCTCGCACATATGTGCTAGTCGTTCCCGACTCTAGGGGGCGGTGCTCATCTCCGTTTCAAAGCCAAATAGCCAGTGCTGTCCGAAGAGGTCTCCATGGTCATGTTGCCGGCATGACTAAATGCCAAAGGTGCACGGAACGCTGATTACCTTCCCACCAAAGGTAGTCCCTATTTTTCTACTTCCATTTTTTACGTGCTTTCAAATTGCTAGGTTGGCAGAAGCTGGGACAAGTAACGGGAGCTCACCCTGTTACGCGGCACTAGGGATTCGAACCGCTGAACTGCCGACCTTTCTAGACTAGACATACCCAATTCCTGCAACTGTTTTTTATGTTTTAGCCTCCAGCCCCCTAATCATCCTTGTTGCTCTTTTCTGCACTCTTTTCACTGCCACCCTGTAGGTTAAGGTAGATTGAGAAGAAAGAGTAACTACTCCCAAAGATTGAGTTATTTGACTGACTGTAGACTTGAACCTGAGGGTCCACAATCCTAGTCCTACATCTGCACCCCTACTTCATACTGCCTAAATGATCTTTGAAAAATGCAGACCATTCTCAGTGGATAACAGGAGTAGCATCAGTCAACCAGCTAAGTCCTCTATATTTTGCTACAGCAACTGTAGGACTGTGCAATTGGGGCTGATCCAACATGAACGGTCAGCTGTATTCAACTGAATAAGGGATTGTCTATGGAGATTCTCAATTATCCAGGTCATAGTTTCTCCAAAGGTGCTTTTCAAAAGGCAACTGGACTTTCTTGGGAGTTTTTTTTTTCCCCTTGAAAAAAGTCAGAACTGAAGAAGCTTCTTGGATGAGAAGTGAAATGTTTTCAAAGGAAAAAAAAAACTCCCAAGAAAGTCCAGTTGCCTTTCCAAAAGCACCTTTGGGTCAATGATTGATTTCATTTGGGAAACTTTCCAGAAGAATTTGGACACCTAAGCTACAAATGTTGACATATAGAAAGCAAAGACACTTTTCTGAAGGGAACCAAATTGCTACTCTCTGATTTAATTTGGTGGTTTGACATGAAAACCAGGTTCAGAAACCGAGCCTTATTCAGAAATTTGCTCATATATTTGTATATGTAAATGTAAATGTAAATGGACTCAGACAATACACTGTTGACTAAAAATGTATAAATAAAAGTTTTTTTTTAAAAAAGGAATTTGCTCAAATCATCTTCAAGTCGTCAAAGGAAGCATGCAGTTCCTCCCTACAACGTGCTCTGTCCAGGGTCCTGAAACTTTCAGCCTTAATATGACTATTCCCTTCCAAGGTTTCTTTATCGCCTTTACTTCCCTGTGAGCTGTGAAGAGACATGGCAACCATATGATCTACAGCAGTGGCCCCCAACCTTTTGAGCACAAGGGACCGGTTTCATGGAGAGAGGTTTTTCCGCGGACCAGAGAGGGGTGTGGTTTTGCATGCTGCCTGCTGTCAACTCGCAAAGCATTTCTGGGCTGCTCTCGAGTTGGTGAGGCGTGTTCTCTACAGCCCGCGAAAGTGCCTCGTTGGAGAATGTGATTTATGACACAGCCTGAGAGGAGGGGGGAAACAGGGTCAGAGTTGAGCCGTAAATTACGTGCGGCAGAGCTGACTTCAATCGGGTAGATGCTGACATGTTGCTCCTAATAAATAACTGAATTTCTTTTGAAAACTGGCTCGAGGCTCATGAGTTAATTAGGGCATCCGTCGGAACCCTGACACCTGCATCCCGTGGATGGGACTTCACTTGTTTGCGCAACCCGGTTTCTGGCATGCCGCAGCCCGGTGCCAGTCCACAGACCAGGGGTTGGGGACCCTTGATCTACAGGATAAAGCAACACTGTCCCCAAACCTGCTTGCCACTTTACCTGCAACATATGCAAATTAATGAGCCACAGTGGCACAGTGGTTAGAGTGCAGTACTGCAGGCTACTTCTGCTAACTGCTGGCTGCCTGCAATTTGGCAGTTCGAATCTCACCAAGCTCAAGGTTGACTCGGCCTTCCATCCTTCCGAGTTGGGTAAAATGAGGACCCAGATTGTTGGTGGCAATAGGCTGACTCTGTAAACCGCTTAGAGAGGGCTGTAAAGCACTGTAAAGCGGTATATAAGTCTAAGTGCTATTGCTATTAATGCTTAAAGAAGGTCCAAACTACATTATTAAAATCACCCGTGAAACTTGTCAGTTCAGCAAACTGGTTGTTTTTGTTCTGAAGATTCCCCCCCCCCCCAATTTGATTCACTTACAGTATGGTTATGTAATTAAACGTGACTCATCAGCAGGAAGACTCAGCACATGGGGAGATTTCTGCAACGATCTCGCCTTCCGTATGGATTATTTCAGAAGAAACCTGAATCCGTTCCTTCATAAGAAAGGGAGATTTTTTTTCCCTTCAAAATATATAGCAGAAAAAAATTATGCGGGAAATACTTCTAGATGGATGTTGACATATCTAATCCTGATTTTTCAGGAGGCACAAAAATTTCTCCACTGGAAAACAAGCAACACTGGAAAAGAAGACACCTGCAATAAAACACCAGCTGCTCCTGTTATGGAAAACAGGGGAGGGGGGTATTTTTAAGTACAGGGAGAGAGATTGTTTTAGAAAAACATAATTTAGAAATAATTAATGCTATCCCAAAGCTCTAAATCTGCAGTACAGGTAGTCCTCAACCATTCATTTGGTGACAGTTCAAAGTTACTAAGTTATGACCATTTTTCACACTTATGACCGTTGCAGCATCCCCATGGTCATGTGATCAAAGTTCAGATTCTTGGCAACTGATATGTATTTATGACGGTTGCGGTGTTCCCGGGGTCATGTGATCAACTTTTCCGACCTTCCGACAAGCAAAGTCAATGGGGAAGCCAGATTCACTTAACAACCATGTTGCTAACTTAACAACCGCAGTGATTCACTTAATTAAGTGTGGCAAGAACGGTTGTAAAATGGGGTAAAATGCACTTCACTGTATTGCTTAGCAACATTGGGCTCCATTGTGGTCGTAAGTTGAGGACTACCTGCATATCTTTTAAGAGACTAACATAATGCTTAGAAATTACTTCAGTCTTTCATATGTGTGTGTGTGTGTGTGTGTGTGTGTGTGTGTGTGTGTGTGTGTGTGTCAAATATTCAATTCAGAATTCAGAATTCAAAAACAGTAGAACTCCTAGGATGCAGTGGTGGACAATTGTGATTCTAGCCATGATAAAATATTGAAGGCATGTCTTTTTTGTGAGTTCGATCCTAGGTAGAGGCAGATATTTCTCTCTGGGCACAATGAGAATATATCTGCTGAACAAAGCTACGCATTGGTGACAGGAAGGGCATCCGGCCATTAAAACGCTCTGCTAGCTCCATTCAGTTGCCCAGACTCCATCCAGCAAGGGATTATGGGTCGTTAAATGATGATGTATGTATGTAGAGTCTTTTCTTAGGGATAAAATGAGATTGGGTTTAGTTGTGTTGTGGGAATCCAACCATTAGCATGCTGACAATGCTAAGCTATCATATGATTTGGGTACAGCTTATGATGTGAATTCAATTGTGCTTTCTTAAACACCTTGATTAAGGTATAGCACATCATCTGTTTCTTTCCAAGGAGTCCATATCAGCTGGAGGAGGAGGAGGAGGAGGAGGAGGAGGAGGAGGAGGAGGAGGAGGAGGAGGAGGAACAAAATTTGTTCTATTCTCTCTTTAGCATAATGCATTTTAATTAAACCTTGCCTATGCACAGACACTGTGTGTATATTTGAATGAGGACATAGCGGTAAAATGTAGAGGAGTTGGAAAGGGGAGGGCGCATCTTTTGGATAATCTTGTTAAAGATTTGTGTTTTATACATTTTATGCATGTGTAAAATAAACATAATATGCATGCCTAAAATGGCAAATGAGATTTTATGCCTGCATGGAAGCATGGAGAATACAGTATGGACAGATTTTGTATATGTGAAAAAAAAACACTCTCTCTCTCTCTCTCTCCCTCCCTCCCTCCCTCCCTCCCTCCCTCTTTGCAAAGTTATGTGACTTGCTTAATTTATGCTAGATGATTGCTATAAGGTTTGGGAGACAGAATGAGGGAAAAGAAACTTTCCATACCTTGAAATCAATATGCCCACTGGGTTACATTTACGTGTCAACAGAACTCAAGTCAACATTAAAGTCTAGGCAAATGATCATAAAACCACGCTCCCATTAAATGCAATCGGAGCTGGCATGTTCCTGCATAGATCAGGAACATTATGACATTTCAGAAAAAGCTTCACATATTTCTTACCTTCAGTTATGACCACCACAAAAGGCTTTGGCATAGACTAGGGATATTAAAATTAGAATATAAATAGCCACTACCACCATCCTCTCCCTCAAACCTTCTGCTCCCTATTTCTAAAATCACACTGGCTTGAGATGATGATGACCTTTTCCTCATAATGTTACCTGTTGCCCGTATTCACACAACACACTCTGACAGACAGCTAACATCCCTTGAGATCTACCTGTCCAGCACGCTGAGTTTGGTTAACAGGAATCTCAGATTTTGGGGTTGTATGTGTGGTTGAATATATTACTCAAGCCCAACCTGTGTGGTTGCTTTGTGGCCTAGCATAGGGGTCCCCAAACTGTCGGCCAAGGCCTACTACCCGGTCCACGGCCTATTCACAACTGGGCCACATGAGTGGCTGCCTGATGCGTGCATGTGTGCGCTGCACACAGCCCTACTTGCACGAGCATCATGGGGGCTCACGGCCCCACTCGTGCAAGCATCGCAGGCGCTCTGGCCCCACTCATGTGTCACAGGTGCTCTCGGCTCGTCTTGCACGAGCAACAGGTGCTCGCGCACACGCATGCGCCTGTCCCTCCCACAAAACCATCAAGGTTCCCCCCTCCCACCAACTCGGAAAGGTTGAGGAACTCTGGCCTAGGAAATTGGCTAATTCAAGTAACTAGGTTACCACGAAAGCAACTCCTGAGTTCCGTATGTTGAAAACAACTCAGTGATTATAGGTTCCGAACAGACTAGGTGCGCATTAAAGTGACTCCTTATTTCTTTATTCCCAATGTAGAGACGGAGCAGTTCTGCTCAGAATATTCCACTGGGACAATAAGAGAATGCTTCAACATCGGAATCAATTCCCAAAGGAGACACCGGAAGCGTTCAAATGACCCTGGAGACATAACGAGTTGAGATGCCTTAATTTAGATGCCGGCCCTAAGCAAGAGAATGAATTCAACAACTTCTGTAGCTCCTTCCAATTCTGTGCTGTTAGCATAATAATTAATATTTGAGTTAATAAAATGCAATGGGTACTGTGCTGGCTTATCAAGGGTTTAGCCTAGAATTAAGAACTGTCTCTTTAAGACATAGCATTCTGGGGAATGTAGTCCATGCCATGTAGTCCATGGCATGTGATCATAACTGTGTACTCTTATTGGTCATTGAAGTATGCCTGGGGGGCGGGAGTAAAGGAAGTCACTTTCAAGCTCTCTACTGAGAAAGCATGCCTCAACAAGGAGATGGGGAAGCGTTAATCCTTTTTTACAATATTCGTGATGGTTCCAGATTATGACTGTAGATTCAGAAGAACTTGTACATAAACGTGA
>QLTV01000616.1:264403-282096 GCA_003457575.1 Thermophis baileyi | reverse complement strand
TGCCCAATTGCCCAATTTTCTCTTCCCAGTTAACACTATTTCTCCTCTCATGGATTCCCACAACCAAACACAGAGGACAGAATTTATCTTCCTGGCATTGTCCAGACTTCGGGGCCACCAGGTCCAACGTGTTCCTGGCTTTGTTGCCACTCACTGCTTTCTTCAGAAGCATTTTTCTCTCTTGCCAGGTATCTATTTTCTTCCACATGGATTCCCAAAACCAAACACAGGAGATGGAATTTGTATTCCTGGCATTCTCCATATTCCAGAGACACCACATCCATTTTTTCTTGCTGTTCCTTGCTGCCTATTTGGTCACCCTGCTGGGCAACTTCATGATCATAACCCTGGTTCTCCTGGATTCCCGTCTCCACACCCCCATGTACTTCTTCCTCAGCCAGCTCTCCTGCTTGGATATCTGCCTTTCTTCTGTGGTGGTACCAAAGATCCTGGTGAACCTCCTACGCCAACATCACACCATCTCCTACAACCAATGCCTGGCACAAGTCTTCTTCCTGATGGGTTTTGCGGGATGTGAGCCGGTACTGCTGGCTGTCATGGCCTATGACCGCTATGCTGCCATCTGCCAGCCTTTGCACTATGCCCACCTGATGAGGGGCAAGTTGTGTGTCCAGCTGTCTGTGGCCATCTGGCTCTGGGGCTTCCTGGACTCAGCCATCCACGTTGCTCTGGCCTCCAGGTTGGAGTTTTGTGGAAACAACAATGTTCCTCACATCTTTTGTGATGTTCCCCCATTGCTGAAAATCGCCTGCAGTGATACCTGGGACAACGAATTGACCAATCACATCACTGGCACCTTGGTGGGCCTTGTCCCTCTTCTGCTCATCATCCTGTCCTATTTCTACATTTTGGCCTCCATTCTGCATATCCGCTCCAAGTTCGGCAGGCGCAAAGCCTTCTCCACCTGCGCTTCACACCTTGCTGTAGTAACACTCTTTGTTGGAAACGCTTTTGTGAACTACAACCAGCCCAGTGCTGGCTACTCTCTAGAGGTGGACACTTTGATCTCCACCATGTTTTGCATCGTCACCCCCCTGCTGAACCCCTTGATCTACAGCCTCCGCAACAAGGAGGTGAAGGGGGCCCTGAGGATGGTTCTCAGGTGTTCTCAGATGCGGAGTGGGAACAAGAGTTGAATAGTGAGGGAAGAAGCACTGGTGTAGGAAACAAAGTACGGGCATGGTAGAAGCCAAGAATGACTGCAATGTTAAAAAAATTATGGAGAGTATAATTACGAATGACAAAAGTATATATTGGATTCAATTACATGCTTCTGTTTGTCTTACTTCCTGCCTTTAATACCTTCTTTGTCGCTTTCCTATTGGTTCTCTGCATGTTACATAATGATCCTTGCTCTGAAATCTTGGTCACTTCCTGTTTGGATGACTGCAATACATTTTCAGTTTCAGTCAGAAATTGACTTCCGCGGACCTTACTATATACTTAATTGGTCAGTAGAGGGGGCGTGCGTAAGCGCACTAACGTGCCTATTGTCCCTGTCATTGTGTTTTTATTCTCTTATTCTTGTTCTCGTTTTTGTTTGACAAATTCCAATAAATAAATAAATAAATAAAGTTGGATAATTGAACATCAGTTGGTTGACTTGGTGCCAGGTCTTTGTTGCTTTCAATGTTTTAATGTGTTCTGTTTTCTAGTTTTAATATGGTTTTAGACATTACTTTAAGTTTAATTGAGAGCTTTCCAGAGTTGGTTAGAAGATGGGTGGCTATATGCATGTTTTAAATAAATAAAAAATAAAGAGCATACGTGATGTACAAGTATGTCTTCTGGAAGTTGAAATCCCTGTGTGACTATTTCCTGTATTCCCTTCACAATCTCCACTCACTCTGAAGTCCTTCAGGGCACTTCAAAAGTTCTCCACCCTCAGGCAGGGTAGAAGAATATTTTCCCCAGGTGATGCATTTCCCAAAACTAGTCTCATACTTGGGTGCTGCATAAGTAGCCACGGAGTCTTATTATCACAAAGTCCAGCTGGGCATCATTAAATGTCATCATAAGAAAGCTGTAGGAGAGAGACTGGCCAAGCCAATGGAAGGAGACAAACGTGGCATTTATGTGGAGTCCCTATGTGGGCACAAAGACCTATCGTCCCTTGAATGCTGTTGAACATTGTCTAGTCTCACCGAGATGCAAATCGTTGGACTGAGAAGATACTAGTGTGTTGTTGTTTTTTTTACCATTCATTACGTCCGACTCTTGGTGACTTTATAGGCAAGTAGACTCGAGCAACAAAATATCTAATTGAACTCCTCACCTGTGAGTCTGGTGGTTTGCAACTGTCATAGCTGTGTTCCAAAACAACAACGGAGAACACAGAGCATAAAACAAATTTAAGTGATAAAATAGCAAGGCAGGAAAACTGAGATATGAACAGCAGTGCTGAAATAGATATTAACACCATGCGTATGGTCTACCCTTTAGTTAAAAAGGATGCAAAATTTGACAATCCACAAGGAAGATCAAGGCTCCCCAAATTGTCTTCCTGCTTCTTTCTGCTCAAGTCCCAAGATTTAGCCACCGGAATTGCCAGTAGAAGATACTAGATTAGATTAGATTAGATTAGATTAGATTAGATTAGATTAGATTAGTTTTTATAAATATGTTTTTATTTCTTTCAAAGATAAAATATTAAAAAGTAAAAGAAAAAAAAAAAAAAAAAAGGGTGCCCAGGATGAGATGGAACTTTAAGAATGTTTTGAACTTTCTTTGGGCAGCACCAAAGACTCATCCTTTTGGGTGCATCTTTGCCTCTGTTCTATGAGGACAACAGGGAATTTATCAAGGCCAGAAAAAGCAGTGGAGGTAGAAGAACTTACAAGGAATCAGGACTTCCCAATTCATCTTTCTGTTTCCATTTCCACTAATGTTCCTAGAAACAAAGTTCTCAATTGCCAATAGAAGATGCAAGGATCAGTGCTAGGTAGATACTGCACCAAAGACTAATTCTACTAGGGCGGATGGCCAGATGTTCCTCCTGCCGTTCTTCACAGGAAGAGAAGCAGGCTTGCTGGCTCTCATGGCATCTGACCACCCGTGACCCCTTTGTTACATCTGCAAGACTTGCACTCCTCCAATCTCGTGAGTTGAAAGTCTTGGGATAACTGGTGGGGACCATCTGCCGCTGGGCCTTCCTTGGTTATGCTCCTCATGCTGTTTTGAATTCTGGCTTGGACTTCTTATTAGATTCCTTAGGTAACAAAATCTTAAAGTCACTATGTTGCCCCAAAAGGTCAAAGTACCCCACCCGCCTTGAATTCCGTTGACCCTTAACTGGTGCCAATTTGACACTGAACTTTAGTGGTCTAGATTCTAATGTATAGGCTTGAACATTAATTTTTTTTTAAAAAAAAATTATTATTTATTTATACATTTTCTCTTTACATGCATGTGCTTTGTGAACAGCGTGTTGTCTGGGTTAATTTGCTTACATAATATTATTTTTCCAGTTCCTACTTTCTACCTCTGTTCTCTAACCATTTGTAAAACAAGTCCCATGTTCAAAAATAGTCTGTGTCTTCTTTTTCTTTTATCTTCAGTGTCAGTCTGTCCATTTCCACACAGTCTGATATTTTTTTTTATTGTTGCTTCTTCTGTAGGTGTTTCCTCATTTTTCCAGTGCTGTGCAAATGAACATTAAATGTTTGAAATGCAATTTAACACATGATCTTGATCCCTTGCACCTGACATTAATCTAGATTACTAAATTGGCACCAGTTAATGGTCAGTAGAATTCAAGGCAGTTGAACTGGGACCGTTTCTGGCAACATAATGACTCTAAGCTGATGACACGCGTAACCCCACCCCTAGTTCTGCCTGCTCTTCTCCTACAATATATTGTTTTATCCTTTGATAAAGACCATGGGGGCACTGTGAGGGCTGGAACTTCAAAGCAATAAATCCTTTCATTCAGCACTATGGTAACCTCAGGCAGTCACTGAATAAATCATCCTAATACGAGGACTACCTATACCGTCTCCTAGGAGAGGGAGGGAGATTTTTAAAAGCCTTGCTTTTTATTTTTTTAAATGCTTTTGGAGTCAGTTCTAGAGGGCCAGCTAAAAGCAAATGAGACAACTGATTTCAGGTTCAGATCTGGAAATGATTCTTCCACTTTTTCCTCCCTGTTTCTCGCCATCCCCTGAATCTCGCACAAGAAAACTCTCCTGGCCCTGCTAAGAAGTCCCAGAGAAGTCAGCTTTGACCCCAAGGATCTCTGCTGTCTGCCCTCCCAGCTCTACTCCCTGGAGGATCCCAGGCAGGAATACTGCCAGGCCCTCATGCCAAGGCACAACCTCCTCCCATGAGTACCACCTGCCGTGGATAATGCAAGCAACTACGAGACTTGCTCTGTTCTAAGGATGAACGACCAAACACCTCCCTTCCGGCTCTCTCGGCAGAGTGTTGACTCTAAGTTCATTGCATCGGAGGCCAACTCTGGGAGAACCTGGGGAGAAGATGATTCTGCTTCAACCGCAGCTGGTCTTCTGCAGGTGGGATAACCAGCAAAGGTGAGCTTCTTTGTGGTCCATCAAGGATTCTCCTTCCATTTGGGATGGGGTGGCTTTGTAAGGAGATTTGGAGCTTTAGAGGGGAGATATCTGGAATGGAAGATTCAACCCAGGAATCTACATTTAGGGAATCTCAGAGGTGGCCAAGTCCTTCTGCTTGAGACTCACAATAGACCACAATTTGTAATCAACACCTATCCAGCATCTGCCCTCCTTCTTAGCTTTATCTGCTGCTCTAAACAGGGACTTTGATTTGACCAAACAGCTCCTTGGTTGAAAGTTAGGAGCCAGAAACTTACAGGTAGACATTCCAGCTTCTTTTGTTATGGGCAGACAAGGAAACTACTGAGGAGGCTCCAGATTCAAGATAGTCAACTGACATCATCTGCATGCAATCTAAGTCAACTAATTATTATATATTGATATTGCTGATAAAGGAGAATATTTGTAGCTCAGGGTTGAAATGAAGAGTTCTCGATGATCTCTGAGCTTCGTTGTTTCTTGCAGATGTTTTATGACCCAAATGATATTACCTAGTTTAAGTTCAACAAGCCATGAAAGACCAGAAGATGTGGAGAGACCTGGCCCATAGAATGCCCAAAAGTCAGACATGACTGACTGACTGAATAACATCACCATCAGTTTGGGTAATGAAACATCTCCAAGAAAACAAGCAAGCTCAGAGAGCACAAAGGACCCTTCATATTGATATTAGTTATCGTAGCAAGGTGGAACCTCCATGTTCAGACAAATATTGTGTATCAATATAATATTTGATGAAGAACATGAAAAGGAAGGCTTTGCTTTTCAGATTGCAAGAGGTGTCTTCAAAGGGGCCCCTTTAGTCCAACATCTCCATCTACTTGGAAAGCAAGCTCTCCTGAAGGACCTCTAGAAACCAAAGGCACCAGGTTGTCTTTCTGATCCCAAAATCTCTTGGTCTCTTTTCCGTGTGTCAATCGTTTTCTGGAATGCAGGGAGAGAATCAGGTTCTGCTCCGCTAGTTCCCCACCTCAAATCTATTTAGTTATTTTCATATTTTTTTTCAAATGTATACAGCCTCCCAACTGACAGACTCCGGGCAGCATACAACATTAAAAATCCAATGTTAAAATTCACAGTTTAAATCACCACCCCAAAGACAACAGAATCAAGAAAGCCACTTGATGGGCTCCGAGTGGGAACCCCGGGCCCAATGGCAAAACCATGTCTTCAAGATCTTGTGGAACAGTAACAAGGTGGGAGGCAATCTGACCTTTGGGGAAATGAAGTTCTAAAGGGTCATTTAACTCATCTTACTCTGCTGTTAATTCTAATTTCTTCCCTTGCCCAATTTTCTCTTCCCAGTTAACACTACTTCTCCTCTCATGGATTCCCACAACCAAACACAGAGGACAGAATTTATCTTCCTGGCATTCTCCAGACTTCGGGGCCACCAGGTCCAACTTTTTTTGGTGTTCCTGGCTGCCTATTTGGCCACACTGATGGGCAACGTCATGATCATAACCCTGGTTCTCCTGGATTCCCGTCTTCACACCCCCATGTACTTCTTCCTCAGCCAGCTCTCCTGCTTGGATATCTGCCTTTCTTCTGTGGTGGTACCAAAGATCCTGGTGAACTTCCTACGCCAACATCACACCATCTCCTACAACCAATGCCTGGCACAAGCCTTCTTCCTGATTGGCTTTGCAGGCTGTGAGCCAACATTGCTGGCTGTCATGGCCTATGACCGCTACGCTGCCATCTGCCAGCCTTTGCACTATGCCCACCTGATGAGGGGCAAGTTGTGCGTCCAGCTGTCTGTGGCCATCTGGCTCTGGGGCTTCCTGGACTCAGCCATCCACGTTGCTCTGGCCTCCAGGTTGGAGTTTTGTGGAAACAACAACGTTCCTCATATTTTTTGTGATGTTCCCCCATTACTGAAAATTGCCTGCAGTGATACCTGGGTCAACGAATTGACCAATCACATCACCAGCATCTTTGTGGGCCTTGGTCCCTTCCTCTTCATCATCCTGTCCTATGTGTACATTTTGGCCTCCATTCTCCAGATTCACTCCAACACCGGAAGACGCAAAGCCTTCTCTACTTGTGCATCACACATTGCTGTTGTATTGGTCTCTCTTGGAAACGCTTTTGTGAACTACAACCAGCCCAGTGCTGGCTACTCTCTAGAGGTGGACACCTTGATCTCCACATCCTTTTGCATCGTCACCCCCCTGCTGAACCCCTTGATCTACAGCCTCCGCAACAAGGAGGTGAAGGGGGCCCTGAGGAAGGTTCTCAGGTGTTGGAAGATTGCATAGCATCCATTTGAGGGAGGTATTGCTGAAAGCCATGTGTTTTTGTCTTTAACAATTCTAGATATTGTGCATGAACTGGGGTAGAAGTGCTTTCTCAAAAGGCACCTGCGATGCATTTCCATAAGTAAAAACGTTGGCAGTTGTTGTAAGAACGTGAGAAATTGGACTTTGCAACTTAATGAAAACTCAGTGACTCCAGCATTTTGTGTCCTACCCAGCCAATATAGTTTGTCAAGCAACCTGCAATTAAATGCTACACCTCGTAGCCTATATTCCCCTGCCCCAGAGCAAAGACAAGCTCTAAAATAGTATTCTGATGAAGAATAAGACATTTGGATAGTCAAAGGCAGGGGTGAAATCCAGCAGGTTCTGACCGGTTCTGGAGAACCGGTAGCGGAAATTTTGAGTAGTTCGGAGAACCGGCAAATACCACCTCTGGCTGGCCCCAGAGTGGGGAGGGAATGGGGATTTTGCAATATCCTTCCCCCAGGAGTGGGGAGGGAATGGGGATTTTGCAGTATCCTTCCCCTGCCACTCCCACCAAGCCACGCCCACCAAGCCACACCACGCCCACCAAGCCACGCCCACAGAACCAGTGGTAAAAAAAATTGGATTTCACCACTGGTCAAAGGGCCAATGTGGGAAATGAAATATGGACATGGTAGAAGCCAAGAATAACAGCACCTCCACCTTAGATGTGAACAGAGCAGAATAACAGAGTTGGAAGGGACCTTGGAGGTCTTCTAGTCCAACCTCCTGCTCGGGCAGGAAACCCTATACCATTCTAGACCAATAGCTGTCCAATCTCTTCTTTAAAAACTTCCAGTGTTGGAGCATTCACAACTTCTGGAGGCAAGTCACTCCACAGATTAATTTTTCCTACTGTCAGGAAATTTCTCCTTAGTTCTAGGTTGCTTCTCTCCTTGCTTAGTTTCCATCCATTGCTTCTTGTCCTGCCCTCAGGTGCTTTGGAGAATAGTTTGACTCCCTCTTCTTTGTGGCAACCCCTGAGATATTGGAAGACTGCTATCATGGCACCCCTAGTCCTTCTTTTCATTAAACTAGACATACCCAGTTCCTGCAACCCTTCTTCATATGTTTTAGCCTCTTCATATGTTTTAGAATGTGTATATATTCTACACTGCTGCCTCATATTTGTCCACTAGGACTACAAGATCCCTCTCGCAATTACTACTATTGAGCCAGGTTTCCCCTAATATGTATCTGTACATTTGGTTTTTCTTGCCTAAGTGGAAAACTTTACTTTGCTCTACAACGAATTTCATTCTGTAAAGCTTGGAAGACCTGGATTTTCCCCCAAGATCCAGGTCCATTAGATGTTTAACCTTCCATAAAGCTTTGAAGACATTTTCCCACAAGAGCTGAGACAAAATTGGATAATTGAACATCAGATGTTTGACTGGGCACCAGGTCTTGTTGCTGTTAAAATTTTAATGTGTTTAGTTTTATAGTTTTAATACAGTTTAATGTATTTTTTTAACTTTTGATTGGCAACTGCCCAGAGTTGGTTAGAAGATGGGGGGGTTATGTAAATGTTTCAAATAAATAAATAATAAGGCATAAATAGTGTATAAGTATGTCTGCAATGTTGAAATCCCTGTGTGACGATTTCCTGTGTTCCCTTCACAATCTTTGCTCAGTCCGAAGTCTTTCCAGGCGCTGCACAAGGTCTCCATACTGGGTAGAACACAGGATCCATCCCAGGAAATGCATTTCACTAAACTAGTCATATTCTTGGGTACATGAATAAGCGGCCATAAAGTCTGGTTATCACACAGGTCCACCTAGGCATCATTAAATCTCATCATAATAACAACTGCACTTAGTCTTATGTGCTACTTCACAGTGCTTCACAGCCCTCTCCAAGCAGTTTACAGAGTCAGCCTCTTGCCCCCACTAATCTGGGTCCTCATTTTACCGACTTCGGAAGGACGGAAGGCTGAGTCAACCTTGAGCCGGTCAGGATCGAACTGCTGGCAGTCGGCAGAGTCAGCCTGCAATGCTGCATTCTAACCACTGTGCCATCACGGCTGGCTGGCTGGCTTGCTTGCTTGCTTGCTTGCTTGCTTGCTTGCTTGCTTCTTCCCTTGCTTGCTTGCTTGCTTGCCTGTTTGTTTGTTTGTTTGTTTGTTTGTTTGTCTGCAGCCCTCTCTAAGCGGTGTACAGAGTCAGTCTCTTGCCCCCCCAACAATCTGGGTCCTCATTTTACCGACCCACCTTGGAAGGATGGAAGGCTGAGTCAACCATGAGCCTGGTGAGATTTGAACTGCCAAATTGCAGGCAGCCGGCAGTGGGCAGAGTCAGCCTGCAATATTGCATTCTAACCACTGCGCCACCACAGCTCTAATAAACTGTCATAGCTGAATTCCAAAACAACAAGAAAAATATATATAAAACAAGCTTAGTTGATAAAATAGCAAGGTAGGAAAACTGAGATGTGCAAAGCAATGGTGACTGGTGGGGTCCAGCAAGATGGCCTTCTCTGCCGTTGCCCCCCCCCCCCCGTGGAATATTCTGCCCCCGGAGATGTGGCTGGCCCCCATTGTCCTGGAACTGCAGACAGGTTTAAAACATGGCTCGGCAGCCTTGCTTAGGGTGCACAGATGAGCACACAGCCATGGGGGTGGTTAACAGCCTGAAATTGCACCCCACTGCCACTCAATGGGTTTTAAAATTTGTTGCCTTTTAAAAATTGTACACACTGGTTTTATGCTTTTAATTTTTTACAGGTGGGGGGAGGGAAGGCATTGGAATGCAAGGGAAATGAGGAATTATTATTTATTATTATTATTATTTATTAAATTTGTATGCCGCCCAACTCCCAAGGGACTCTGGGCGGCTCACAACAATATAAAAAACTATTAAAAGAAAACATAATAACATGTCAGCTGGCTGAAAGCTGAAAGCCTGAGACGGACCTGACACTACAAGATCATTTGACTGGGAAGTCAGATGGTTCCCAAAACAAAGTGAATGCAAAATGATTGGTGGACGATGGACAGTGGGAGGGCCAGGGGACAAAGGGAAAATGTACCTCTGCTGTTTTCGTGGGAAAATGTTAGAACTGGCTTTTTTTACTTCTGTAACCACATGGAATCTTCAGTAAAATTATACTCTTGGTAAAAAACAAAATGTTTCAGGAGTTTCTTTTCGTGGGATGGTTGACAGTCCCTCTGTGAGGGAGATGGGCAGTTCTTAAATAGAGTCAATCAATCAATCAGCACCGCTGTAACTTCAAAGACTGACTGAACAAATCATTGTTGTACTTTTGCAGTCTCCCATGAGAGGGAGGAAGACTTTAAAATGCCTTGCCTTTTTTTAAAAAAAATTCTTCTGTAGTCATTTCTAGAGCACCAGCTAAAAGCAAATGAGACAATTGATTTCAAGCTCAGATCTGGAAATGATTCTTCTGCTTTTTCCTCTCCGTTTCCCCCCATCTCCTGAATCTGACACAAGAAAACTGTGCTGCATCTTCTAACAAGTCCCAGAGAAGTCAGTTTTGCCCCAGAGGGTCTCTGCTGTCTGGCCTCCCAGCTCTACTCCCTGCAGGATCCCAGGCAGGAATATTCCGAGGTCCATATGTCAAGTCATAATTTCCCCCATGAGCATCACTTGCCATGGATAATGCCAGAAACTACGAGACTTGCTGTGTTCTAAGGATGAACTTCCAAACACCTCCCTTCCTGCTTTGTGGGCAGAGTGTTAGCTCTCACTTCATTGCATCGGAGTCCAACTGTGGGAGAACTTGGGGAGAGGATGAGCCTGTTTCAGCTCCATGTGGTCTTCTGCAGGTGGGATAACCAGCAAAGGTGAGCTGTTTTGTGGTCCATGAAGTATTCTCCTTCCATTTATGGTGGGGTGGCATTGTAAGGAGATTTTGGCCCTTAAGAGGGAGGAACCAGGAATATTCATCTAGGGGATTGTAGAGGTGGCCAAGTTCTTCTTCTGCCCAAGACTCACGATAGACCACAGTTTCTAATTGCTACCAATGCAGCTTCTCCCATCCTTCTTAGGTTGAACTGCTGCTTCAAATGTGGACATTGAGTGGACAAAACATCTCCCTGGGTAAAAGCTAGGAGCTGGAAACTTACAGATATATATATACCAGCTCCTTTTGTTATAGGAGAGGCAAGGGAACTTGAGGGGATCCAGATTCAAGATAATTAAACCAACATCTTCATGGAATACAAGTCAACTATGGATCATATGTTGATATTAGCCATGGTAGCAAGGTGGAAACACCTCCCCCCAGACATGATGTATATCAACATAATTTTGATGAGGAACATAAAGAGGAAGGTGTTGCTTTAGGTTTGCAAGAGGTGTCTTCAAAGGGGACTCTTTACTCTAACATCTCCATCTACTTGGAAAGCAAGCTCTCCTGAAGCACCTCCAGAAACCAGGCACCACGTTGTCTTCTTGATCCCACAATCTTTGGGTCAAATTTCAATGTATCAATCACTTTCTGGGTTCCAGCAGGACAGTAGAAATGTGTTACAGTATTGTATCTGTTTCTAGCAAGGCCACTTTCTGTGATAATCTCAGCACATATCATATGTCGATGGGATTCCGAATTTAAAAAGACCTCCATTTAGAGGAGGTGGGTGAACATCACACCAAGACCTTTAAGGCTTTAAGATGGGCAGGCAAGTTCTGTGTTGAAGTTAGGGACAGGACAAGACATCCAGAGGCATAATTTGGGCTGGGTTGAACCCTGAATGAATGAGACAATTGACATGAGATAATGAGAAAATATGGAAGGACAAAGACCACTGAAGTAGAGGAAGTATGACAGCCATTCAATGTGCCTTTGATTCAGATGCTCTTTGTTCATGCTGTCCTCAGCTTCAGCAACATGGTTTAGGAACAAGGAATTGTGCAGCATAGGAAAAGGATAGTCAGATCTTTAACTTGGTGGATCTTCACACCTTTCTCAAAAGCATTTTTCTTTGGTTGTTGGTGCCCTTTGGAGGTGGATAATTTACCAGGAAATGAGTAGGTCCCATTGGAAATTTTTTTATTTTATTTATTTTTATTTATTTATTTGTCAAGCATGTATAAGATAACAGATATAAGTATAAACATGATTATGAATACAGGAAACAGATATGAATAAATGGGGACAGTAGGACAGGGACGGTAGGCACGTTGGTGCGCTTATGCACGCCCCTTACAGACCTCTTAGGAATGGGGTGAGGTCGACAGTAGACAGTCTAAGGTTAAAATCAAAGCTATCCCATTAACAGGTCCTTCTTCCCCCAGTAAGTCATTTCTCTAGAATATGGTTCTGATATCAAGCTTGGAAGAGATGTTCCTCAGAGTTTTCATACTGAATTCTCCCGAAATGAAGGGAGAGAATTGAGCTCTGCTCCTCTGGGTCTGGACACCTAAATTTTCTTGCATCCAATTCTAATCCAAATATCTTGAGGAATCAGGTCTTCCCTGAGTGGAGGAGATCCCTAAAATGTCATCCTCCACAGTCCCATGGAGACCTCAAATAATGACTTTGTAATTTTACTTCTGAAGGAGAATATATGTAGCCCAGGGTTGACATGAGGGGTCCTTGGTGCTCTCTGAGCTTGGTTGTTTTCTTGCAGACATTTCATGACCCAAACTAGGTAACATCATCAGTGCTAGTGATGTGATATGTCTAGCGCTGATGATGTTACCTAGCTTGGGTAATGAAACATCCTGCAAGAAAACAACCAAGCTCAGAGATGTCCCAAAGGTGTTTTTTTTCCTCCAAAAGGCAACTGGACTTTGGTTTTCCTTGAAGAAGTTTCACTGAAGTGAAAGATTCCTCAAGCTCAGAGAGCACCAAGGACCCCTACTCTTACTTCTTCCATGCATTTTCCAAGGACCATTGAGTCTCTGTGTGTCTTCACCTTATTTTTTCTCTCTTCTCAGCTGCACAATTTTTTTCTTCATGAATGCACAAAACCAAACACAAGTCACAGAATTCCTCTTCCTGGGTTTCTCCAACCTGCTGAGCTACAAAACTCATCTTTTCCTGGTGCTGCTTGCTGCCTATTTAGCCACTCTGATGAGCAACATCATGATCATAATCTTAATTCTCCTGGATTCTGGTCTTCGAACCCCCATGTACTTCTTCCTCAGCCAGCTCTCCTGCTTGGATATTTGCCTTTCTTCTGTGGTGGTACCAAAGATCCTGGTGAACTTCCTACGCCAACATCACACCATCTCCTACAACCAATGCCTGGCACAAGCCTTCTTCCTGATTGGCTTTGCGGGATGTGAATTGGCCCTGCTGGCCGTCATGGCCTATGACCGCTACGCTGCCATCTGCCAACCTTTGCATTATGCCCACCTGATGAGGGGCAAGGTTTGTATCCAGCTGTCTGTGGGCATTTGGCTCTGGGGCTTCCTACACTCGGCCATCCATGTTGCTCTGGCCTCCAGGTTGGACTTTTGTGGAAACAACAATGTTCCTCACATCTTTTGTGATGTTCCCCCATTACTGAAAATCGCCTGCAGTGATACCTGGGTCAACGAATTGGCCAATCACATCACCAGCATCTTTGTGGGCCTCAGCCCTTTCCTCTTCATCATCCTGTCCTATGTCTACATTCTGGCCTCCATTCTCCGGATTCCTTCCAACACCGGCAGGCGCAAAGCCTTCTCCACTTGTGCATCACACATAAGTGTGGTAACTCTGTTTGTTGGTAATGGAAGTATGAATTACAACCAGCCCAGTGCTGGATACTCTCTGGAGGTTGATGCTCTGATCTCCACCATGTTTTGCATTGTCACCCCCCTGCTGAACCCTTTGATCTACACCCTCCATAACAGAGAGGTGAAGGGGGCCCTGAGGAAGGTCCTCAGCTGCTGGAAGAAAGCATAGCCCTCATTTTGGGAGGAAGGTTTTTTAAAACATAACTTTATTACAAAGGTGCTTTTTCAGGAGGCAACTGGGCTTTCTTGTTTTTTTCATTGAAGACGTTTCACTTCTCATCCAAGAAGCTCCTTCAGCTCTGACAGGATAGTGGGGAATGGAAGGATTTATATTCCTTGCAGACATCTGGTCATTTGCATCCTTTTAGAGGGTCACTGAGGCCACTTGGAGGTTTTTCTGTGTCCTCTGGGTCACCTGAGTGGTGCTCCTGGTTCCTGTAGTCTGCATTTCCCCCCCTCTGGAAGCGAAAATGTCTTCAAAGAAAAAACGAGAAAGTCCAGTTGCCTCCTGAAGAAGCATCTTTGGGACAACCATGACCTGGATAACTGAGAATCTCTATGAACTTTTAGCCATACAATTTGGGATGAACACCTTTTGAATGGTGTGGGAGCAGGAACGGATTTTCAGAGAGAAAAAAATGCAGACTGCGGGAACTATTTGCACCACTCAGGTGACCCTGAGGACACAGACAAACCTCCAAGTGGCCTCAATGACTCTCTAAAAGGATGCAAATGACCAGCTGTCTGCAAGGAGTATCAATCCTTCCATTCCCCACCATTCAGTCAGAGCTGAAGAAGCTTCTTGGATGAGAAGCGAAACGTCTTCAAAGAAAAAACAAGAAAGTCCAGTTGCCTCTTGAAAAAAGCACCTTTGGGACAACCCTGACCTGGATGACGGAGAATCTCTACAGACTTTTAACTTTATTACAGTTTATAGAACATAAAGATAAAACCTAACAAACAGAAATGACCAGAAAGAAGGATGGATAGAAAGAATAAAGAGAAAGATGGAAGATAGGAGTACAGAAAAGAAATAACCATAAGGGGGGGAAAAATAGTAATATAAAAAGAAAGTGACTTCCAACTTCTTTTACAAAGTTTATTTATTCAGCCCTTAGTTTAGGACAATACAGATAGTCCTCGATTTATGACCACAACTGAGCTCAAAATTTCTGTTGCTAAGAAAGAAGACAGTTGTTAGGTGAATTTTGCCCCATTGTATGACCTTTCTTGCCACAATTGTTAAGTGAATTACTGAAGTTGTTAAGTGAGTCAGGCTTCCCCACTGATTTTGCTTCTCAGAAGGCCATAAAAGGGGATCACGTGGCCCAGAGGTGGGTTCCTACCGGTTCTAACCGGTTCTTTAGAACCGTTAGTAAACCGGTGATGACGTCATGGAACCGGTTCTTTCGGTGTGTTCCGTGGGCGCCGCCATCTTGGATTTTTGCTTCTGCACATGCGCAGAAGCTATTTTTTGATTGCTGCTGGGACGCGCGCGCGCGGCGTGACCCTGAGCAAACTGGCAGCCAACGGATCCAGAACCCACCCGTGACGTGACTCCGGGACACTGCAGTGGTCATAAATATGAGCCAGTTACCAAACTGTCCAAATTTTGATCACGGGGATGGTGCAAGGGTGAAAAACAGTCATAAGTCACTTTTTTCAGTGCTGTGGTAACCTCGAACAGTCACTAAACGAATTGTTGTAAATCAAGGACTACATGTAATATAGTATTCACTTTCCAAATGGTCAATAGTTTTTACTAACCCTCAAATCCATATGTTGTATTTTTTTTTTACTTCTTGTAAAAAGCCCACCAGTGGCTTCCATTTAGAAGTAAATTTTGCCACTGTCTTTTCTCTAATGAAAGCCATTAATTTTGGTTCATCTCTTCCAGTTCTATCCCTTTCACTAACCACTCGTCCATTGCCAGTGTAGTAAAAGCTTTCCAATGTTGAATATATAGGAATTTTACTGCTATAACCAAATATAAGATTAATGTACCATGGTTTTTTTCCTAGAATTTTGTCCATCGATCTTAATAAAAAATTTCTGCTCTAAATTGTATTTGAATCAATGTATATCTTTGTCAAGGAAAGTGTTTTCTTGACCCTCCTAAAAAAAATGAAAGCTGCACACATGAACTGTGGTAGAAGGACTTTCTAAAGGTGCCTGCAAAACCATCTCCATGATAAAATAAATGGAGATTAATTGTAAGAACATGAGTAGCTAGCCCTTGCATCTTTTTATAGAGTAATTTTATTTAAAATTAAAATAACAATAGAAATTAATGCAAAATAAAACAAGGAAAAGAAAGAAAAATTAGAAGGCGCAGAAAAGAGAAAAGGGAACAATAGAAACTGTAGTCTTGTGGTCTCTTCATGAGGAACAACTGTCTGGAGCGCATGTGGGTGATCTCATATCCTCTTAATCCAGAGAGGAAATATTGAAGAGCCGGTCTATTCACCAGCTCTTCATTCCGCCACTTCACTTTTCGTGTACCAATCTTCAGTCCACCATTTCTTCCCCAAAGTTTGAAGCAGTGGTGAAATCTATTTTTTTTTTGCCACCGGTTCTGTGGGCGTGGCTTGGGGGGGTCATGTGACTGGGCGGGCGTGGCCAATTTTTTAAACTTTTTAAAGCATTTTTTAGTAAAAAATGGCCTTCTGAAAAACAGGACACCCCCACTCCCGGGCAGATTGGAGCTTGGAATCTGAGCTTTCACCATTTCCCAGGGACAGGACAGGACAGGACAGGACAGGACAGGACAAGGAAAAACTAAGAAAGTCCAGTTGCCTCTTGCAAAAGCCCCTTTCGGACAGGACCTGACCCGGAGGCAGGGGTGAAATGCTACTGGCAAAGTGGAGGCAGTCAGACGCCGAAGCCTTCCCCTTGTCCCCCGCCTGTATTTGGGGGGCATTCCCTTCCGAGGGTGGAACAGACCACCTTGCCCCATGGGTGCCAGGACACGGGCCTGCACACGTGCATCCCCGCCGCCAGCCTGCGCAGAGCTGTCAGGGCCACTGTTCCCTCTAAGGTGCGCGGCCGCGCGGCCGCGCACGTCACAGGGAATCGCCGCACAGCAGTTTTGAACTGCCACGCAGCGATTTCCCATGTCAGACGGAACGTTGCTGCGCGGCCGCGCACGTGACAGGGATTCGCCGCGCAGCAGTTTCAAACTGCCGCGCAGCGATTTCCCTTGTTAGAGGGAACGTTGGTCAGGGCGTGCGTGGCTCCGGTGCTGCAGGGATGGGGAGGGGCCACCCCAACTGCACAACTGGACCCCTGCCACCCCCCAACGCCGCAGGGGCTGAAGCTGGGCCGGGGCCACCCCACCTGGCTGTTCCAAGGCCTCCCATGGCTGGCTGAGCGCTTGGCCGGCCTCCCCGGCAGGTGCGCTCCAGCAGCGGCTCCGTCCTGCCCAGCGCTGCGCCCACTGGGGCTCCTGCTTGGGGCTCCTGCTTGGCACCACCGCACTGCCTCCCACACAGACTTTGAAAGGGGATCCGGGGTCCCCGCGTGGGCGCTCGGGGGGCACAGGAGGCCGGACCTTGCAGGCTCCCAGGTGGCTTTGTGCTTCCAAAAGTGGCAGCCCTGGTCTCTTTAAAACAAGGGCTGCCCACTGCTGCTCTGGGGCCGTGGTGGCACTGAGCGCCGACGTTGGTGCCGCCCGGGTTAGCCAGTCAGCACGCTCTTTGCCCTCTTTTCAGGCCGAAAAGTTGCCGGACACTTTGGGGAGAGGGATCGCTGCTGAGCGCGTTCTCTCCTAGCGCAACTTGCCGAGCGGATTCTTCCCTGCCCCTTTCCATCTCCACCAAGGGCCGCCCGCTTCCGAAGTCTCCCCCCCACCTCAGCAGTCACGCTCTCCCCCTTTTCGCACCCGAGCTTTCAAATCATATTCGCGGCTTCCGAGCTCTGGGTGGCTCCCTCTGCGGAGCCCCCGGGCAGCTAAAGTTCAGGTCGGGGCATGGATGGATCGAAAAGGGGCGGGGAAGAATCCGCTCGGCAAGTTGCGCCAGGAGAGAACGCGCTCGGCAGCGATCCCTCTCCCCAAAGTGTCCGGCAACTTTTCAGCCTGAAAAGAGGGCAAAGAGCGTGGCGACTGGCTAGCCCGGCCGCCGCCCCTCTC